>JAEAOA010001337.1:1120000-1300000 GCA_016746295.1 Potamilus streckersoni
TCTCTCTCTCTCGCAAGCAAGCAAGCAAGCAAGGACCAAAAATGTTCTTTTATGCAAAGTCTGGGCAGTTGAATTGGTTACAGAGATAAAATGGGTACAAGGCTTTGCGAAATCCAAAGCCTAACAAATATTTGCATGAGACAAATTATTTAGAAATAAAGTCCAAAATCATTGTTGAGCAATTACTGTGAACTCATGATCGATTTGTAATTGTATTATTCTCTCTGCATTATAGTGCAACATATTTCTTCTGATATGATTGACTTGTATTGTTCACGTCAGTCAGATGATCTAAGTAAAGATTACTGGCAATAGAGAGAGAGAGAGAGAGAGAGAGAGAGAGAGAGAGAGAGAGAGAGAGAGAGAGAGAGAGAGAGAGAGAGAGAGAGAGAGAGAGAGAGAGAGAGAGAGAGAGAGAGAGAGAGAGAGAGAGAGAGAGAGAGAGAGAGAGAGAGAGAGAGAGAGAGAGAGAGAGAGAGAGAGAGAGAGAGAGAGAGAGAGAGAGAGAGAGAGAGAGAGAGAGAGAGAGAGAGAGAGAGAGAGAGAGAGTTAGTTTTACACCAATGCAATAGTCTATGAGTCATACACAAATGCAATGGCATATGAGTCACACACCAATACGATAGGCTGAGTTATACACCAATATAATGGGCAATGATCTATACACCAATATTATGGCCTATGAGTCATATATCAATACAATGGTCAGAGATACACGCCAATGCAATGGTCTACGAGTAATACACCAATACGATGTGTGACGAGTTATATACCAACCCGATGGATCACGAGTTGTATATACCAACCTGATGCAACACTAGTTGCATAGACCAGCCCGATGGAACACGAGTTGTATCCGCCAACCCGTTGGAACACAAGTTGTATCCGCCAACCCGATGGAACACTAGTTGTATCCGCCAACCCGATGGAACACTAGTTGTATACGCCAACCCGTTGGAACACTAGTTGTATCCGCCAACCCGATGGAACACTAGTTGTATACGCCAACCCGTTGGAACACTAGTTGTATCCGCCAAACCGATGGAATACTAGTTGTATACGCCAACCCGTTGAAGCACTAGTTGTATCCGCCAACCCGTTGGAACACTAGTTGTTACCGCCAACCCGACGGAACACGATTTGTATACGCTAATTTGATGCAATACGAGTTGTATCCGCCAACCCGATAGAACATGAGTTATATACAACAACCCGATGGAACATGAGTTATATACAACAACCCGATGGAACATGAGTTTATTACACCAATACGATGGTTTATCAGTTATACACCAATACACCTTTCAATTGTAATCTATTTTATTTTTTGCAACATATCTATTTTGTTTTTCTCTATAAGCTCATCCAATAAATTCAAGTCCGAGTCTGAAGTAACACTTTATAAAGTGTTATAACTGTTATCTTCTGAAGTAAGACTTTATAAAGTGTTATAACTGTTATCTTACTTGTTACAGTGTCATTCACCATGCAAGAATGGAGGTTATTTGGTCAATAATACCTGCTGGTGCAATGGTGGCTTTTACGGAGCACAATGTGAACAGATTGTGACAGGTAAGTGATGCATGTTAGAGAATCAAGAGTTTGAACTACGAGTGATGTTTGGAGATTTTCATGCATTTTCATAATTGCCACTTTGAATGTATTTTAGCGCTGTATTCATAGAAAAATGGTAGCAACGGACTCGCCAAAAGCGAAGAAAAAGAATGGCATGTGCAGTCAACGACTTCATTTAAAAGACTAACTTGAACTATAAACGAATGATTTGTATTCTGTTCAAGATACCAATAAATATATTCCAAATGCTAATGAAGATAAAATATTTACATTTGATGCAAATAACACTGGTATATGATATAACATGGGCTTAAATTACCTACACAATTGATAAACATATTCTAGTTAATTTGAGATACATTCAGCTAAATCGGCAAGATTTTAGAAAATATAAATATTTTTGGATGACTTTTCTCTTTTATATGGACAAAGTTCATAGAATATACTATGAATTTTGGTTGTCAACTTTCTTCTCTCTTACTGTCTTTTTCTGTTTCTAAACTTATTATTCTGTCTCTGCCATGCATTTTATGTGGTCTTTGGACTGTTCTCTATCAATCCCCTACACACTATAGGATACTGGTCAACTCTGCCGTGAATTTTTTGTGGTCCTTCAACTGTTCTGTATTAATCACCCAACACCATACCATACTGGTCATCACTATTTATTCCTGTTATAAAATCTGTAAACATCGAAAGATCTGGCACACTATCATTCAACGAACATATAAGAAATCATGAAGCCACTTTCTTAAATGTAAAGATTAACGACGATGATAGGTGTGATAAAACTGCAGATGAAATAATCTCTCCATAGTTAAAAATAAGAGCTATAATTAAAATCGAAATTTTTGAAGAACAAAATATGAAAATATCATAGATGCTCTGAGTAAACACACCATTTGTTTGAACTGTTTTGATATTTTACGGTACAGCACGACAAGCAGGTTCTTAAGTACCCCGGCAATCAGTGCCTTACCCAAGAGTCCGAGTAAGCACCTGCCTATGGGCCCCACGCCTTTTAATAAACACAACAGAGAGATGTAGAAATGCGTGCTTTGCGGACCTTGTTCATTACAACCAACCGTTTAATCAAATTCTAATTTACACCCTGAAATTCTGCATAAACAAACGTTCAATCACGGACATATCAGTGACGCCACTAGGTCATATTTGACGATATTTGAATTTTTAAGTAAAAGTCTTATTTGTTTCGAAAGTGTAAAAGGTTTCATTTAAATAGTACAGTTTTGGCGTTTGGTCTTTTCTAGTGTAGTTTTTGGAGTTGAGGTTGACAGAAATGGTATTACACAAAATGGATATAAATAATGAATCAAGTTATAGAGATGATATAGAGTTTTGTATAGTAATAAATCCTTGTGAAAATATAAAAAATAATTATTTTTTTTGTAAATAATATCGTCTTTAAATGGTTTTACTACCATGTGGACTGTCAAATATTCTTTCGCTATATATAAATCCTAAACCAGTCTCGAAAAACGGAAATATCTAATGATGTCATTTTGCTAAAACTATATTCTTTATTTTGTCAATCAATTGACCAACCTTAGTCCATTCATACCAGTAGTTACTTAGGGCAAGAACAAGCACCTCAAATTATAACGCCTTTAATGCTCCACTCGGCAAGCTTCCCTTGGTTCTCCACAAGGTGAGCCTTAGGACTATTTTTTGTTCAGTTCAGTCCTTATTCTTCGTTTTAATTTCTTAATGATATTTTCATGTGAATAATTTTTTCGTCAGCAATACATATCAAAGTAAGTGGCAAAATATTTGCCTTAAGATTGCTTTAATGTGCCAATATCTTTATGTTCATCAACCAGTTAACTGTTTTGTTAGTTGAGACTACAGATGTGGGACAACACCATCCTTCTCGAGAATAGTCCATAACAAAGACCAATAAATGTTATATTTATGGTGCTTTAAGTGATGGGCAATTAATTAAGGCATTCTTTAGATGTTCAACTAAAAGAAGAAAACAAAGAATACTGGTGAATCAATGATAATTCTTAATCCCGACTATTATCAACTCATTGTGTTTTTGTCCCGTGAAGTACCAATATTGTTATGTCATTTGTCATTAAGCAAGTAACCTGCTTCCTAGGTAGCGCTCTGGTTTTATTCTTGAAACGTCACTGTCATCAGAAATTAAAATTTGTAGGAATCTTGCAGAAATGATCCTTCTTACTGTTTTCTTCATTCTTTAATTGAATTGACACTTATTTAGGCAAAAATATAAAATTTCAAAAGCTTAAAACAGCATATCTAGAGCTGTACTTTCTTAATAAAGTTTCTTCGTTCAAGTTCAAGACACGTAAAGACTTCACTAAGACCTCAACAACTAGGCTGTCCTTGGAGTCAGTCAACATATGCAGGCAGTAACGTTGCCTGCCATCATTTTGGGAGCAGTTTGTGCAATCAAAATCATTGTTAAATGAGGATGTTCTATTCTTTTTAGATTGTACACACGCGAGTAGCATTCCCTTCTATCAGAATCAACGTCCACTGATTCTAGTGAAACCTGCGCTTGCCTCCCAGCCATTCTACGTCATCTGTGAAGATCGATATGGAGCACCAAGGACCTATGTACAGGTATCGGCAGACAATGTTATGTTTAATTCCCCACTGCTTGCAGCTCAAGCATTTTCATTTGACGCTATCCATCCATCTGTCATTTCCGATCAGCTCAATGCAAAATAAATTTGGCAATCATAGTTGTGTCCATACATGGTGATCTGAATATATTTTCAGGCCAAAACATCTTTGTTTGGGGGTGGGTACCTTTGCTTAGCAATTGGGATTTTTATTTTTTTTTTGTTTTGTTGTGTTATGTCTTTATTGTTTACGTAAGGGGTGTTTTGCTTTTTTGTTGGAAGGGTCTTGGATGGATTGTCGTTTTAATCGTACTAATAAAATAATTAAGTCTGAACACTATTTAAACTTTATATTGCATGGAAAACGAATATAAAATCCAGACTGACATTTCAGTTTACGAAAGCAAACAATTATGTGTAATAAAAATCTGTTCTATCATATAAATAATCGAAGCGGATATGTTCAATATCAAAATTTTTTCCTCAATAAGTATCATCGCAAACACTCTTTAATTCAACGAAAGTTTGTATAGACTGAGATATTTGAACGGGATTGCATGCTTTGACTCTGGTATTAGTTTTCATCCATCCCTAAACCCACTGAATCATGTCACCACGCGCCGCGCGTATCTTCGCAGATACGTGATATACGGGTTAACAGTAGAGTAACCTGACTTGGAACTCGTATCCCGTGTAATTTTAAAGCAGAATGACAATGGATTTTGTGACACTGAAGTGTTGGAGTGACTCGATCTCATGAGATTGAAGTACTGAGGTTCTTTGGCTAAAAGATGAGACCAAGATTAAGTTTCATGTCCAACTGTGTTCCAATATATTGTAACCACTTTTTTCATGCTTAAAGAAATTACATTATCCTGCTGTTGTTCTTTTAATCTGATATAATCCATCAAATCCTTCACCCGATAGTTGGTAGGTAACGTAATCCGTGTGAAACAATTCTTATATAATGTTAAAATAAGATACCGGAATAAGGTTCCGTACTCATGAGTTGTATAATCATCGGTAAATGATACTATATATATATATATATATATATATATATATATATATATATATATATATATATATATATATATATATATATATATATATATATATATATATATGTGTGTGTGTGTGTGTGTTTGTGTGTGTGTGTGTGTTTGTTTGTCAATCTTGTCAATCTGTCTACGTTTGACAATTTTGTTTTATCGGCATATCATATTCCAGAAATCAGTTTATTTTATGAAAACGTACAACCTGATTTGAGAAAGCTGCACGAAACTCCATTATGCTATAAAATTTCATCCAACAAGACATTTCACACTGCACATGTCCTATACAACTAAACAAAATGGATTAAACAAAATATGAGAAAGTTCAAAGATGTTTACGAAATGACAGCATACAACATTTGGACAGTTTTATTTAAAAATGACACATTGAAAGTTAAAAGATCTTGCGCAAATACCTGACATATTTAATTCTTGAAACACAAATTAAAATATGGCTGTAAAATGCCAGAACTAAAAAACTAAATTTTTGAGAAAATTAACATAATCATATCAACGGTTTATACGAAAAAGTTTTTCAAATGAATGATGACGACTTGGTTTTAATTATTTCAGTTACATGTAACTATAGGAATTTACATTCAATAACACTAACAATTTGCAATGCACGTATAGCATATACAATATTACTATATGTTGCAATAAGCTGTAAATGATTCTTAAGCTGTTACACACACACACACACACACACACACACACACACACACACAGAAGGATCATTAAAGTAATTGTACATGAAAAACGAAATCTTTGCTACTTTCAGATTCACATAACTAATCAGACAAATTTCAATCGCTCATGGGAGGAATACAAGTGGGGCTTTGGAGATATGTTCGCGACTAGCTCAAACGACTTCTGGCTTGGGAACGAACAGATGCATCTTTTGACCAACAGTCGTAACTTCAAGCTCGTGATTGAGATGGATAGTGCTGACTGGGGTCTTGTGTACAAGGCCATTTACACCCAGTTTCAAATATACTCGGAGGCCAGTGAATACAGGCTCAATTATAACATGTATCAACCCCCCACTGAGAGCTTATCAGGGGGCGCCCTTGGGGATTCCCTATATCACAATAAAGACCAAATATTCAGCACGTATGATCATGATAACACCAATGGATGTCCTGCTCATTTCAACAGTGGATGGTGGTTCAACACCGTAGACAATTGTACTTATGCTAATCCCAACGGAATACTGACGACGTCACCCACACGACTAGGAATTGATGCTGAGGCTTACTGGACGTTCGATCGCCACGACTGGTCACCAAAAATAGTTCAAATCTGGCTAGAAGCTGCATAGAGAACGACAGTTGAATGTCTATTCTTCTGTGGCTTATAACCAATGGTAACTGAGTTCATATAAATGGACGCCTTTCTTTTCGCAAGAACTTGTAGATTAGATGATGACAAAATCAGTTGTTTTCTTTTTAAATAATGAAACGTCTAAGGTTGCATTTTTCCAGAAGTAAAATGAAATAGTATTTACTTATCTAACAATGTAAAATTAGCACTCTAATTTGTAACCTTCTGTTCAGCTAATAATTGTTACACAGTGTAGTACCTTTTGTAATAAATACACACTTGATCATTCAGGGTTTAATTGGCGTTTGATACAGATCTTGAATCCGTAGTTCTATATCACACACTTTAGACTGTAACTAGTTAGATATATTTCTATATCACACACTTTAGACTGTAACTAGTTATATATATTTCTATATCACACATTTTAGACTGTAACTAGTTAGATATATTTCTATATCATACACTTTAGACTGTAACTAGTTATATATATTTCTATATCACACATTTTAGACTGTAACTAGTTAGATATATTTCTATATCACACACTTTAGACTGTAACTAGTTATATATATTTCTATATCACACATTTTAGACTGTAACTAGTTAGATATATTTCTATATCATACACTTTAGACTGTAACTAGTTAGATATTTGACTGCTATATTAAACTTTTTCTTTCCTAACAAGCGAAGCAAACCACGCATAATTCATTAGCTGAAACTTGAATAAAAAACCCCCACAAGTAACGTTTGAAAATGAATATAAGTAATAGCCTTAATTCCATATCCAGTTGTTATTTCTAATAATATTAACTCCATATGAGGTCGTAATTTGCAATAGTATTCACCCCATATCAGATTATTCTTGTTAATATTAACCGTATACATCTTTGCTATTTGTAATAGTATTAATCCGATATCATATTGTTATTTGTAATAGTATTAATCCCATATTACATTGATATTTGTAATAGTATTAATCCCATATCATATTGTTATTTGTAATAGTATTAATCCAATATCATATTGCTATTTGTAATAGTATTAATCCCATATCATATTTTTAATTGTAATAGTATTACTCCCATATCATTTTATTATTTGTAATAGTATTAATCCCATATCATATTGTTATTTGTAATAGTATTAATCCCATATCATATTGTTATTTGTAATAGTATTAACCCAATATCATATTGTTATTTGTAATAGTAATAACCACATAACATATTATTATTTGTAATAGTAATAACCACATATCAGGTAATTATTTGTGATATTATCAACCCATATGTGCTTTGTTGTTTGCAATAACATTATCCTATGTCAGGCTGTTATTTGTAATAGCATTAACACCTTGTCAGGTTGTTATTTGTAATTGTATTATACCATGTCAAGTTGTTATTTGTAACAATATTATCGCATATGCAATCGTTATTTATAATAATATGCCGATGTGTCACCTTCATTTACAATTGTGTCGAATAAGAATATGTTTTTAATATTGTGGATCAATATTGTGCACATCGACGTCAGTGTACTTTGGTACTGTTGAAGATAGAGGTCCATTTGATAGCATTGGAATACATTTAGTACCTACCGATCAAAACCACGTGAAAATGAGAGTTCAGATGAGCCACGTGAAAATCAGAGTTCAGATGCGATTTTACTAAGGTCTCACTGGACAGTTGTGTTGACAAATTTTCATCCGACGATGACCTATTGCAGAAAAATGATCATAATTTTACAATAAAGATACAAATAAAAACTAACTAATGATTTTTGTTGAAAGGATGCTTGTAAGATTCTGACTAAGGTATTAATGTTAATTCCTTATGCAACTGGTGGCTCTGATACTGACCCTATTCTACCACCAATCCCTCCTTTTTACATTCATTTTTGACAGAAAAGAGCTATTTTCAACCTGTTCCTGTGAAAAGCAGGCTAACAGAGTCAATATGTACCTTATTCATCTGGAAAGTTCACTAGTACTAGTACAAATTAACATACTTTTCATCACCCCTCAACCATGTCGATTTTTAGATATTTACCTCTGTAAATACGTAGGCCAAGTCAGCTGCTCATTTGCAGCCCAAGTTACGCATTTGATCTCCAATGCTAGTCTATCTGTGACAGGCAGTCACCAACAAGGCAACCCATTTACAAGCCTAACTCAACGAAAATGTAAACCACATTTCAGATTTAGCTTATGTGTGAATTTATAAATGCTAGGGTTGTCATAATTAGGCTCATGCCTTCTACCTTAAAAATTAGGAAGATATCAAAATTCGAAACTATCCAGTGAGACCTAAGCGCTATGAATGCAGTATGCATAGGAAACGGTTAAATACGTTTTGAAAAGTTAGAAACTAGGTCCAGAAACCGAAGAGCCAAGGAACATGGACTTTCATTAACAAGATGTACATACTTCGAAATACAGACATTTCTTATACATGAGTCATTAGGTATAGCCAGCAGTTTTACATTATGAACAACGAAATGTGAAAAACGACTGCACGTGCCTTTCGTAGTCGTTCTCATAGCAATATGAAATATGCATTCTCTCTCATTACGTACATAGGACATATGAATACTAACATTTTAAAATGTTTTTATTTTCGGCTCGATCTTTACGAGTCTAGATAGTTAGTGTGACCTTTTTTTCTCAAAGATATTACGTGTTTGACCAAATAGCTTTTGTGCCTGACGTGTATCATAAGATTATGCCATATATACGAGATCGCTTTTGTACTTAATGTATTTCACAGTGTTACGTTACTTGCGATATAGCTAGTGTGACTCACCGGTCTCCAATAGTGTAACGTTTTTTTTTTTTGCGAGATAGCTATTTTACTTTTGTCTCTCACAGAGTGTTAAAATATTTGCTATTTTGCAATGGTACTATTGTGTATCATAGTGTTACGTTATTTGCGATTTTACTTTTTTTGTTGTTGTGTCTCACAGTGTTACATTATTTAAGATTTCGATATTATTGTTTGTTGTTTCATACAGTGTTACGTTATTGCGAGATAGCTATTGTGCCGCACGTGTCTCATGGACTCGTATATTATTTGCCAGTTATTGTGCTGTTGTGTCTCACAGAGTATTACTTTATTTGCGGTTTTAATGTTGTGCTCTTGCGTCTCATAAGGTGGTCACGATTTATTACATGAAAATATTATTATATAAATATTAAAACAAATGTTCTAAAAGTAGAAAATGCATTTTCCGCAATTAAAAAATCAGCAACATTGTAAAAAAATAGAAATAAAATTATCATTTATTTCAAGTCATCAAGCAATAATATTGATTTCATTTTTGTCCTAGGTAAGCACATGACAAGGAATTATCAATAATTGCTTCTTAAAGCCATACTATCAAATCATAATCTGTGAATCAAAAGGATGTGTACATTTGCGAGAGAGTATTTACAACTGGGAAAGATGTTAAAGACATTTTGCGAAAGCGAATTTGAATTCTTGTAGATGTTGTAGGTATGGGTATATATTAAGAATACCAAAGCAAATAGTCACACGTTTCCATGGCAGCTATGAGCGTGATTAAAATCAGTCCAAACAGTTATGTAATATATGTACTATTAACACTTTCATGTTATGTTTTATTTACTAAATATGATAGTTGTTGACGCTTACATGGATGTCTCGCTTTGTGCCAAGCGTATAGCCTTATTCATTTTATGGTATACATGGAGGGATAGAAAGTAAATAAACAAATTAGATGTAGACCTGTGACGGAACTAGGAAATGTTTTGATACATAATAAAACAAATTAAATATTAATCAAATGATATAGTCTAATGTTTTTCGGGGATACATTCTTTGGCTTGAATAATAGGGAAAAAAAATAATCTTTTATACTTAGAAATAGCTAGCAAATCACAAAAAAAATAGTTTATAATAAGACCTTTGAAAAAAGAAAGGAATGATAGAAGAAAGAGAGAAAGGAAAAACTATATATTTATGTGGGAATGAATTCGGTAGTCAATTATTGTGGACTGGAGACATCGACTGTATTGATCGTTTAAATGGAAACACCTGGAGTCACTTTTATGTAATCTATACCGCTCTGAGTAAATGTATTCATTTCAGTATGTCTTGTTGAGCACTGTAGACATGAGCTTATTATTGACACATCACAAAAGAACAGATCACACTCTAAAATTGATTGCGAAATCCATATATACCAGAAATCGATAGAAGTCTTTCTTGCATAACACAGGGACACTTTCGTCGTAAAATACACAATAGGCATCTCTTTGTTCCCGCCATTTAACCTGCGTCTTACTACGTCTCTCTCTCTCTCTCTCTCTCTCTCTCTCTCTCTCTCTCTCTCTCTCTCTCTCTCTCTCTCTCTCTCTCTCTCTGCGCCATAATCGGTAAAAAAAAAAATCACTCTGCTATCTCGCAATTTCCTAACAAAATTGGGATATTATCCCTTCGCCAACAAGCTCTGAGGACAGGTCTGTATGTTAAGAGACATACATCGCTTTCAACCAATCAAGCAGCGCTATTTAGCTCATTTAAGGTGATTGACTCAGTTTTTATCCGTTTAGACCTTTGTCTTTGTTGGCGAGGAAAATCCTTCTAGCGTGCTTTTTTGTTTTAAAACTAAATATTGATTACCAACAACATGTTTAATGTATTTCCGCGATTTTCCAGGATTCATTTTGAAAATTATATTATTGCTGAAAGATAAGATGTGAGTAAATCACAGTTTTCCCCTATCGGAACTGGGCGTCAAATATGTTATAGCGCGTATGCTGAAATTATCAATTACTCAAGCTTTTTTGGACCATATCCGTTGTGAAATCGTTATTTTTGGAGGTGCTTGGATTGGAATGTTGTCAACCTCTTCATTTTTGGAAGCAAATAAATTTTGCATATAATGAGAAATCCCATAATGCCAAGATAGAAATGGTCGGTTTTGAGAAATCGTTGGACGTTTGACTGCCTCAGTCCAAATGAGTGCTTGAACACGTTTCTCTGAGATTATTGTTTTAATAAGGTAGCTTTGAAACTGCATATAGATGTTTAGCAATACGTAAATGTTGCTTTATTTGAAATCATGAAGAAATTTATAATTTTTTTGTTTGATGCTGAAACAATAAGGTGTTAACTACATCAAGAACACAAATTATAAACTTTTCCCAAAGCGTACATTTATATTATCGAAAATATTTCAACCTTCTTAATTCTTGTCATATGTTACTCTTTGTTATTGACATTCAGGTTCACCTTGACTTTAAGAAGTATTTTCATGATGGCATGGGCATCTTGGTTTCATTTGGTATTACAGGGACCATATTACCAGGCTTGGGGTGGAAGTGGGTGGGTTTGAGCATAAAAGGGGCATGTGAAGTATACACTTTAAGTCATTGGAAACAAATTTGCTGGGTATTTTCCCCCCAAAACCGTCACTACTATAATCACTTTGGCGTTGTGTTCCAAACATTGTAACTGCTATAATCAATTTGCATTTGTGTTTCTAAAACGTCACTGCTGTAATTAATATTTATGTACATAATCGTGTTTGTTAAGGAAAATGAGGACAAAACAAGACGAATTCAATTTTTCATGCACGTGACGCAATTAGTTTAATTATTGATTTAGCATGCTACCTGAGAAAATATATAGTCTACTTATCTATGTTTCTAATATATCTCTATATAAATAGGTTCATGTTTGTATTTTCTTTGAACTGATAAAACGGAAAAGGTCACACGCTGAGAACTGAATCTGGTTGCTTGCCAATATTTGCTTGCAGATCAAAACATCATGTACTCCGTACCAGTAGAACATTCATTGCCGGTACACTCGTACCGGAAACAATGGGGTATGTAGCTGGTATAGTAACGGTAAGAGTTAAAATACACCACTGTTGCAGACTGGCATATTGTATTTGCATGTAAATAATACTATTGGAAAAAAAAACCTTCACTAGCGAAGAAATATAGAGAGCTGAGGAATGAATCAGCATTAATTTGTTTCAAGAGCCAGTGAAATATCATGCAACGTTCCATTTCCCTCAATCCTTCCTTCCCTCCCTACCCCCTCTCTCTCTCTCTCTCTCTCTCTCTCTCTCTCTCTCTCTCTCTCTCTCTCTCTCTCTCTCTCTCTCTCTCTCTCTCACGATGGATGGATGGATGGATGGATGGATGGATGGATGGATGGATGGATGGATGGATGGATGGATGGATGGATGGATGGATTCAAATCGACCCAACGATGACATATGAAAGTTACTGAAGGTTTCTCTTGAAAATATATATATTTTTTTTTAACGGAAAAAAATCTCCAAAACAAAATTGCATCAGTCTGGATGAAATTTGCTCCACGGTATGCAGAAATAGGTGTATGGTGTACAAGAGCTGTGGAAAGAAATACTTGCTAAGGCTCAATAGCTATCATTTTTATGTTAGATTTGTAATATTTCCTTCATTCAGAAGAATAACTCAAGTAGTTTCTTTCTAAGATCAACAAATAACCACCACTCATCATTTAAAATTAAAATTACACCTCTTTTTGTTTAAAACATTATTCTAAAATCATTTATTGTTTCATATGTGACAACATTGCAAAGACAACCTTGCAAAGAGATAATTTATAAAATAACGTATATTTAAAAAAAAACCCTGACACTCTTCAATTTTACATAAAAATAGTTTTTGTTTACAGTATACCGTGTTACGTCCTAGATATATAAACTATGTACCAAGACAAGGTAAAACCCAAGATGCATTAAATTCTTCAAATTATAACTTTATCTCAAAAATAACATCAAGCAAAGTTAATGAATTTTATTAAAAAAAACTTACAGTATGTTATGAATTCTATTCCTATAATATTTCATAAATGTACAGTACTATCAATTGTACACAATCCAGAAACGGTGTAAAGGTATTCCGAGTGACAGTTATAATGTGCTCACGTGCTATCACTCAAAGATATTAACTGTTCTGATATCCATAATATTTTCTTCAAGGAAAATCCCTTGAACACCGAATGTCACTAAAATCCTTGAATGTTCTACTACCACTACTACTACTACTGCTGCTGCTGCTAATAATAATAATAATAATAATAATAATAATAATAATAATAATATTATTATTATTATTATTATTATTGTTGTTGTTGTTGTTGTTCTTCTTCTTCTTCTTCTTCTTCTTCTTCTTCTTCTTCTTCTTCTTCTTCTTCTTCTTCTTCTTCTTCTTCTTCTTCTTCTTCTTCTTCTTCTTCTTGATGATTTGACTTTTGTGGGATTCAGTTGTAAATCTTTATATGTACCAATACAAGGTAAAACCCAAGAAGCATTAAATTCTTCAAATTATAACTGTTCTGATATCCATAATATTTTCTTCAAGGAAAATCCCTTGAAAACCGAATGTCACTGAAGTCCTTGAATGTTTTACTACTATTACTACTACAACTGCTGCTGCTGCTGTTGCTACTACTACTACTACTACTACTATTACTACTACTACTACTACTACTATTGTTCTTCTTCTTCTTCCTCTTCTTCTTCTTTGATTATTTGATTTTTGTGGGATTCAGTTGCAAATCTTTAAAACTTAATTACAGGAATAAAGTGTCTTTTTATAATAAAAATCGTTTAGCTGCCAATATTTTTTGAGTAAAAACAAATTAATCCTTTCAAATTAAATCTTAAACACCCTCTTCCCTTGAAAAAAAATCACTGGATTTTAACTGACAGTAAATTCTTATTCCGTGTTGGAGAACACACTACTTCATCGTTATTTTTCCATTATGATACAGAATTTATACAACTTTTTATTGAACTCATAAAACGTCCTCTCCCCTAAACACACAAAAAGAAAATGATTACACGATAAGATGGAGACTGAAATTTCGGCGGGGGTGGGTGGGACGTTGTCCAGTGTGGAGAATACGTCATTTCGTAACTGAGATAATTCGTACCCAGCATGTCTAACATACCATAATATTTTCGTTAACAACAGATTCACTTAAGTAGAAAAGAATTACTTATGTTACAAATTTTGCATTTTATAATTTTATAAATGAACAAGAAGTCAAATTAAAAAGTTGTTGAAATTAAGGTAAATAATACAGTCAGATAAATAGAGAAAGAGTCTAAAATGGATCTTAAAAAACAGGGCATGCACATAAGTGCAATAAACCACAATAATAAGTGTGTAAATAGTGTTTATGACATGTGCGAATAGAGAACAACCTTACATATTAGGTAGTATGAAAGCTACCCAAAAAATAATTCATTTATAAGTGGAAGGATTTATATAATACAAGAAAGGTTACTGTTTAATCTCTAACCTGGAGGAATATTTGGTTGTTGGAGTCACTTCCCATACTAAATTTCTTGTTCTTCAAAAAACTCACAAGTGAGATACTTAAATATTATTCTTTGTATTTTTTTGAAAATAGTCATCTGATTATTTTATCTGTGATTCATTGTCCCGAAGCTGGAAAAAAATACAGAAATATTTGGACACCCAACACAGGAGATGAGCAGAGTTGCGATATATGGATATTTAACTTTATTTGGCGTCATATAACCACAACAAGAGGCAACTATATACATACATATTCGTAAATAGTAAGCATATCCCAACCGTTCATTCCCATACCTTAAACCATGTAAAGGACATAACTCATGCATTACCGCTTGCACACATCAATATAATTGTCTTTCTTTCTAGATAATATTAAACAGTGTCTACTCTAGGAAACTTCATTTTTTTTTAATATGGAAGCCAAATATGACTTTAATGCATAAAATGTGTGCACATTATTTTCATCCTAAAACTTGGGAAAAATATCACATAGAAAAATACATCAGGGCATAAATGTCTCAGACATGTAGCATGTTGTTTCACCCAGTCATTATATCCTGACACAAGGCCAACCAGTTATAACAATAACCTCTTATTGCTGATAGCCTACAAAGCAACTGTTTGTACCATTTTTTATGTCTTTGGTACGACTCGGCCGGGGTTCGAACCACGACCTCCCGCATCTGAGGCGGACACTCTAACCACTAGACCACCGAAGCGGTTGCCTGTAGTGCTTAGGTGAAATTAATTTTCTTGAAAAATAAGATGTCCTGTTTTTTCATTAATAAAGACGAAAGTATAGACATTAGTCGATCGGAATCAAACTCGTTAAGATGGGAAGAGAATTTGCATACCATTTGCATAAACTGATTAAAAGAGGATGATGATACAAGAAAAAATCTTTTGTCGCCTAAATCACACAATAGTTGTTTAATTTTGTAATGTCCATATGCCGAAAGTGGCATACTATCACCTGACAAATATCTTTAATGACCAAAACAAAAAAGACTGTCTTTAATAAGTTAATGAAAAAAAAAGTTAAAGAGAGTGATTATCTATCAAGTTTATTGTTCTATCCGGGTCTTCAAACAGTGGTTATCTACATAATTCAGAACTTAGATCAATCTAAATGTTACTTTGGTTGGCTTTTCTTCTTACTGAACATGAATGACTTTGACTTTACAAATGCAATCACCGCTCGACTTGGTTACTTCATTATAAATCATTTTTTTTTCGCAAAAAAAGGTAGGGATTCCAACTGCAATACTCTGCATTCGACACACTGTTGCAGTAAATGAATTTGCTGCACTGGTGTTGCCCAAAACTTTAGAATGACCATGCAAGACTGACTCTTTGTTTTAGTAGCAAATGAATATAAATCCATACTCAGGGCAAGCTTTTCCGGAACAAAGACAAATGGATGGAAAACATCTTTCAAACATAAAAGCTTACATCGGCTTGGCCCAACACAATACAAGGCAAAGAAAGCAAATCAAGAAAGGTATGCTCCTGATGAATTAAACATACGGAACAGTTTTTGCGATCTCACGAAATGTGCATTATCAACACCTCTTTGGTCGGGGTCGTCTGGGTGATTGCCACCAACTTCTAAACAGTCGTGCGGCTGATGAGATTTAATTGTTGTTGTCTTGGGGTTAAACGCCTTTTCTCAGCGCAATATAACCATTGTTGCCAGTAGAGGAAGAGCCTAGTAAAAACCACTGACCCACGAGATTCTACTGTCAGCTTCTCATATACTCACGTTGGCGGAACCCGAGACTCTAGCCCATGTGGATAGAGGTGAAATGGCAGTGATCATAAAAAGGCGAGAAGTGCAAAATTAGTGCATGTGAAAATAGATTCACAAGCCAAATTTTTCTATGGCGGTCAAATTATTTGAATCTGCTTTTTAGACCTTCCGTTTTCCATAAAGTTGTGATCACTTTAAATCTATGTAGTCCATCGAATTTGACCACTACACGCTCCATCAAATTTTGACAACTAGTAATAAATTAAATCCAGAAACATTTGACAAAGGACGAACCTCTTGCTCACGAATATCAGCAATAGTCACTTGAGGGGGTGTAGATCACTCGGGATACCTTTGTTACATTTGTCAAGGATGAAGACATTGGTAAAAATCAGAGGTATTTTTTACTCTGGAAGATGACTTTGTATTACTGCTTTCTTCTGCCTCTATAATTTTGTACCGCCCTTATTCTTGTCAGAGTTAACCATATAATACAAGGCATATTTGTAGCTGTGATTAAAGGTTATTTGTTAAGTTAGTTTACATTTACAAGAATGAGACTTGTACTTGTCGTAAAGAAGCAATCTTTATCAAAATAGAATATAGCTCTAATAAAGAATATTAATCTCCATACTTGTAATGGAAATTACTTCGAATATAATTTAATGAGAATTTAATCCAATGAAAAATTGGTTTTAATACAATTTAGAGGAAATTCCAATGTTATTGTTTTTATTTAACATTTCTTTCATAGCACATCCACTAGAACATTTACTAACCTTCTTAATACAGTCCTCTCATCGACATAGCGATATCTATTACATTTACCAGTTAAGAGCTACTCTTTGCACTCTCCAGACATAAATAGCTTTTCCTGGTTTCGGAGTTGTAACAAAATAAACACCGGTGTCTTTTTTGTAAGCTTTTGGAACCAACTGCTAATGAATTCACACCACTTTCTTGATCTAAATTTGATCGGCTTACGATCTTAAAAAAATCTTTTATTGCACTTAACATGCATTTCTTTTATATTTCAATTTTCAACGGTTTAGCCCAAAGACACGTGGAAAATATATCGATAACAAAAATTAAAAAAGTATTCCATCATGTTCCTTTACTAGATTTGCAATTAACGTGAAATCTGCATTAAAGTTACATTATTAGCAGTTGTAAACGTGTCGCACTTTTCTCTGCATAGAATACGCATCTTGTTTCCTGAACCTTTTGACGTAATGTGAACCGTTCGGGATATATTCCACTTAAAATTGTATACAGTTTTGTGGACCAGCAAATGCAGCAGGATATGATCAAAGTGGTTGTTTTATTGAATTTATTCTTTCTATTTCTTCATTTTCTTCTGACTATACTAATGAAATAATAAATATTACAGGCAAGTACATAGGTTTATATACTCCTCTAAAGATAATAAAATATACTTATTTACAATAAAAGTATATTATTTCATAAGGGTACGAGTTTCAATACATACAAAATGGTGCATTCGTTCCATAAATATTCTTTGTGATTGATGTCATTATAATTTGCTTGAATCACTCGACGCTTCGCGTACAGTAATGATCCGCGTTCTCTGATGCCGACAACTCGGCGTTATCAGGCAATCAGGATAGCGATACGGTATAATAATACACACTTGTCTTCACGGAATAAAAAGATCCAAAGCTACGTAAAAATCTGCAAAATAAAAGTTGCACTATCAGAGTGTTTACCTAAGAAGAGATTCCTTTTCAGTAAGGAGCAATCATAAGTTTAAATTGTAACAACTTTACCTATGTAGATGGCAAGTTGGTAAATGGCCAAGAACACCAGTGCTAATTTTTATTACTTTTTTAATTTTTTTTTTTTACAAAAAACAACTGAAACTAGTCATACAAAGAAATATTAAGCAAACGTTTCTAAATATTTAGGCTATGAAAGACACCAATTGTACTCTTTAGTACAGGTTTCCAGGAGATTAAACCATAATTGATCAGGATAATGTAACCGATAGACTTAAATTTTCGTTTCGTTAAGGTAATTTTCGTTCAGTTAAGGTTTATGTTCTGATTTTAAATGTTTGGCGGGCTTAGTAGTTCCATCTAGCATATTAGTTTTTGGATCACGTGATTCCGACTTACGTGTGTCTGTGTGTCTGGTTGCTATGGTGGTGTGTTATGAAGCGGTATTGTGTGAAGATATCCCCTTGCAAGAGAATCAGTATAACCACCCCGCCAGAGCAAACATATTTGGTCGGACCAGATAGAGCCAGGTCTAGGAATCGGAAAAGAATAGGGACAAGGTCTTTCGTCGACAAAAATACTGGCGCTACATGGCTCGTGCAAGAAGCGCAAAAGTCATGCGACAAAACACGTTTTGACTGAGGATCACTATTCTGTTTTCATTTCGTACTCTCTCTCTCTCTCTCTCTCTCTCTCTCTCTCTCTCTCTCTCTCTCTCTCTCTCTCTCTCTCTCTCTCTCTCTCTCTCTGTGCTGATCTCTATCTGATAACGACGCGACTCTACGATACAGTCTGCGACCAAGTCTTGTGTCTGCGATCAAGTTGGCGATCAGAGAAAAGCACAGTCGGCAACTCCGAGACCAAATCAGCGACTCAGTCGGCGATTCTGCGACCACGTTAGAGACACGGTCGGCGACACGGCGATACAGTCGTCGACTGCGACCAAGTCAGCGACACAATCGACGACTGTGACCAAGTCTGCGACATAGCCACTCTGCGACGCAGACGATAACCTAGCGACTCAGTGGACGACACAGTCGGCGACCCAGTGTCCCAGAGACTCGAAAAAAACCCCTAGAATACGATGAATAGCTGGGGAAGAAATCTGTCATACTCAGTTCTCAGACCTATCCTGAAGAAACCTAGCTACGATGTCGTAACCTCAACTTGTTTTGTTGTGTCCACAAGGTAGGACTAAGGTACTATATAACATTAGTCCGAAAATACATACCCATTGGTTTGTACCCCCTACCGATTTCAATAACAGAAACATTGAAATTGATAAAAAGTACAAGGAACTTAGTCAATTCATTCATTGGTTTATATTTTCTAACCTGAAAGTGAGAAGAATTGCCATAACACTGTCACCGCCTGCGCGTTTCATGCTTAACGGAAGTTTTCAATGTAATAAACTGACATATTTGAGAACCATTTCCAGTTTCTGGACCAGTCCATTTTCAGCAAAGGGGCGCATGCGCGACTAAATATGTACATACATATGAGGTCTGCTTCCGATATTTACAGTGTCAAATCAAGCAAAGAAAAATAATGACAAAAAAAAAATTGCCTTTCACGTGGATTTAACAAGCGGTTTTATTAATATGTTGACGTGTGCAACGGAATGTAATTCCAAAGTCAACGTTATTGCAATTACGGAATTATCTGGCAGTTACCGAATAGGATAAATTACGTCATTATGTTGTCGGATGGAAATAAACTACCCCGTAGTGTACGGAACATGGCACCGTGTTGTACGGAAAGTCCGTTAAGCATGAAAGGTGCAAGGGGATGCAAGTACTAGTGCCATTCTGGTGACAATCAGGTTAGAAATTATAAATCAATGATTCAATTGACTTAGTTCTGTGCACTTTTTATCACCTTAAACTTTTTAGTTATTGAAATCGGTAGGGGGGGTTTGTTTACAAACCAATGGGGATGTATTTATAAATTTACTGTAGATAGAACCTATGAGAGCGGGACTCGGGATACTTAACAGAAGGGGTGTTCCGCTACAATATTTTTCTTTTCAGTATTAAATAATTTAGAACGCTGAGTTGTATTATTGCGTATTTTTATAATCCAAAGTGATTTCAAAGGAATTTTGGTTTTGGAGGAAAAAACAATTGTGGTGTCATGTTTGTGGTCTCAGATTTTTCGTGACAAAATTGTCGAAATCCTCCAAAATTGCGTGACATCATATATAGATGGCCCCACATTAAATTTATTTATTTTGATTGATAAATACATAATACAAATTATAATAAAATCGACCAGATGCCATCTATGGCAAATGAAATACGTTTTGGTTACATGGACTGTCTGCATATATGCCGTCTTCTAAGCGTTCCCTCCCTTGAGCTACTCTTCCCATGGTCATGAACGTCCACAGCTTATTTCGATATCCACTTTTAAAGACAAATTTTCTGACAAAAGCTCCTAATAGAAGGAAATGGTTCGACAATATTTTAAAATTTGGAAGTGTTATATCACATGACTGTTTCAGAGTAGAGGCAAGTTGCCGCATAAGCTTCCAAACTTGCTCCCAGTTTTCGCCAAGGAATTGGGGCACCGCACCTATTGTTAACTGTCCGTCTGCAAACTGGAGGCAAATTCGACAATATCACGAGTCTAGAAACCCATTTATTTCAACATTTTCAGAGAATTTTAAACCATATATATCAACTTCATTCATAAATACGTTAGTTAGGAACAAATATTTTGCCTTTTTCATCCGGCATCAGTTGGAAGACACCTTTACAATAGACGAATTTAAGAAAGGTGCTTTTCAGGTAAATATTGCAGATTAAAAAGCTGAATATCTTTCTCTTTGGTTTTACTAAATCTTGTTTATGACTGCAGTTTACGAATCACCACGGTTTACTAAATTTATCGCCCACCCTGTGCTTAGTCCTACGCCATATGATGTCGACGTAGACCAACAAGTAGGTCCTCCGCTTTTTTTTTTCTTCCGACAGCGGAGACCAAAGCCGTTGGGCAATTGTCCATACTGAAGTTTTACGCTGTGTCAACATTCTTTTAGTTCTGACGTATAGGACGCTCGCTAGTAATTAATAAATTTATTTTGACTGACCATGGTGTGCAGATGGAAACTAAAATCCCATTTCTTTTGACCTATGGTTTCAAATCCTTCAGAACACTCACAGTTTAGTAATAATTCTTGTCAGAACAGAACATCTATGTATACTTCTAATGTTGACCTTATTTTTAAATTGCTGATAATTGCCTGTAAAGCAGCATCACCCCAAGGTAAGAACAACAGCATGAAACCTTATTGCCAGGAGTATATCACATGGAACTGACTAATGTTTGGGATGGAACTGCAGTTAGGTCTGGCTGTCATGGCAGAATTTTGAGAGTCAGAGAGACAGACAGATGTGTTGGAAATTCCAGATCTAGAGAATGATACATAAATTTTAACAAATCAAAACTGTAATGCTATTAATAACAATAATAATAGTACATTGTATGTATATAAGTATGTATTTATATATGTTTGTATTATTATTATTATTAAAATTTTAGTATATCTTTACTGCTCATTACAGTTTTGAATTTCATTTGTAAATTTATTATCGTTCTCTAGATCTCAAATTTCTGACATTTGGTAATGTAAATGAATTCCAGTTGTGATTAGAAGAATAATTTGATGAGATGAAGGTAAATAAAATAGGAATTCCAGAACACATTTGTTCTGTTTTTACATGGCAGTGTGATTTATTTTCAATGAGAAATTTAGGGTAAAACTTGTATCCGATCTTGGTTTAGACTGGCCCAGGACGTATGTTATCTGATTTTTTTGATAAGTTCTGTAAACCTTGTCATATTTAAGCAATTAATGTCTTTTAACTTAAGTTGTATTTGAATCAGATATAGAGTGGATATTTAAGTTAAAGTGATCTCAGAGTTTGATTTGAATTATATTTTTCTTGTTACAGTTTGTTTGGAGCCATAGAAACAATGTTTTAGAAAGAGACACTTTTATAACTTACACATTTTTGTTTCATTAAATTTTTCAAGAAAATTTGGTTATACGACTTTTACAGTCTTGCATAATGTTTGATTATCTACATCAAGATGAATCACTTGGAGTTATGACCTTGAATCCATTGCAGATGCTTGTTCCTTTCATTCAGTTCCTGCCCAGCAAATCCTCTAATTATCATTATAATTCATACAATCTTGGCATTTTATTTTAATATGAGCAACATTTTAAAAGAATCTTTTTTTATATAAAAAAATAACTTTATTTTAAACCATTTGGATCCATTTTGTTATAAAGAAATTTAATACATATTTATTTTTCATTCAAAATTTGATTTCTAACTGTATTCTTGATACTAACCAGATCTCGCATAGTTTTGATTATCTTAACTAGATATCACAAAGCTTTGATATCTGTAGTTTTCTTGCTCAGATCTCATACAGCTTTAATGATCCTTATTACATATAATCAGATTCTCACACTGCTATGATTGCCCATTTTGCATATTGCCAGATCTCAGACATCTTTGATTATACTTATTTTGGATATTACAATATCCTGATGCTGTTAAATTGAATTAATTTTGTGTCAATAAATTCTAAGTGTCCAGTAGATAACAATGATTACATGTACAGGATTAGGTCACAAAATTTGCAATTAATTCAAAAGTGATTTTCTATTAAACTGCTTTTCCATGGCATGACATCAGAATGTAGTGCCCCAAATTCAACCCAAGTAAATTAAAATTTAAAAATAGAATTTGTTCTTATAAAGATAAAGACATGAATAAAAATGTGGGATGAACAAATGTTTGGCACTGATAAATTCATTATCCAGTATCCAGGTACAGATACAAAATAAACCTGTGCTGCCAACTGAGACCTTGCTGGACAACCAATTGTTTTATGTTAAGGTATCAGATAATGTGTATGCCATGATGCAGAATCAGTGCATTGAGCGGTCTACACAAAATAGAAATGATATTGTATAGGAACTTTTGCCTTCATTTTCAATATGTATAATAATTTGGTAATCACTATGGAAGATTAAAGTTAAATATTTTTGTAGGACAGTTGTATTTGTCATTCAGGTGTCTAATAGACATTTATATAGCAAAATGTAGTCTTTCTACCCTGAATTATTTTTTGTTTGCATTTCTGCGAACGAAAAGTCAGATAAAAATGTGTGATTTAAGACTTATTCCATCTTACCCATAAACTGTTTTCAGTTAATAACAAATATTTTTATCATATTGAAGAATTGTTAAGAATTCATTCTTTTAAATAGAAAGGGTGTTTTAAATAAGTATTGTTGAAATATTTTTTATTCTAGATCCAAATTTACTATGCACTTTACTTTTTCTTTTTTGTGTTGTTAATTTATTAAATGCTTTGATATCTTTTATGTTTTGTTGCAGGCAGTTCTTCATGCATCCAAATGTATTGCTCAGGGACAGCTAGACAGCCTTCAGGACCTAGTAGAAAGACATGTGAGTTTTATTAGGGTAGTAATGGCCGTGGTGACTTATCCAACTACCATATTCATATTGTTTTATTTGCCATTGATTTATTATTTTGAGTTTGATATATATATATATATATATATATATATATATATATATATATATATATATATATATATATATATATATATATATATGCAATAAACTGACGACGAACAGTACGAAACTAGTAACTAACTAGCCTAAGCGCTTTCGACTCTTATTGAGTATATACAAGCTGGTTGTATTTATAGTTTTAGCACATGTGAAGACAGAAATGTAGAGGTTTACAAACACAACGTTTTTGTGTTTATTTGTTTATCATAACTATGTGTTTTATTTGCCTTTGAAAAAGACTCATTAAGAGTCGAAAGCGCTTAGGCTAGTTAGTTACTAGTTTCGTACTGTTCGTCGTCAGTTTATTGCATATATTTTAATTAATCCCTGACACACGTGATCCCTTGGTGGATCCAGTACGCTTGAGAGGGTTGTTATTCGCCATATGATTTGTATTCTTTATATATATATATATATATATATATATACATAAAGTGACATCTTTCACAGCAGAAATTAATGACAGCGGCATGTATATTAATTGTGATTTTGTTTAACTTGTGTATATGATATTAGCAGTCCATTGTATTAAGATTTTTTTTGTTATGTACTTTGAGCTGGCCGCTTGTTAAAATTGAAAGGTGATGCCTGATGGCATGTAGAGGGGTACAAACCAATTACATATTCTATAGACAGTAGGAATCAACATTTCTCTTTGAATGGAAGTCCAGGAATTTTAAACTACTTGTTCAATCCGAATCTGTTTACATTGCTTGTAAAACTATTTCCAAGTAGTTGAACTTGTTGGTCATAAATAGATGCAAAGACTAATGCAGAGATTTAGCTTTTAAAGCTTTCCACTGCATCAACAAATGATTGATGGCAGTTTAATTACCAGATTAATTTTAAAAATTAATAACATTTTGCAAAAACAATGAAGGAGCCCTGAGTGGCCAATTGGTCTAAGGTACTCTCCACTATGGATCACTGCCTTCTCACCTGTCTGGGTTCAAGTTCAAGATTCAGCAAATGTGGATATGTGAGAAAGCTTAGTGGTTCTTTCAGCGGATATCCCTGTTTCTTCCTCCACCATTAATACTGGCAGCCATGTATAGCCTATCATGTGCTGAAAAATGGCGTTAAGCCCCACAACAACAACAAAATTTATGATTCACAGAGGTAACTTGGGAGTAAACATTTTTTTCCCCCGGAATGCATATCATTACAGAAATGTCATAAACTTTCAAGAAGAATGTGGCTTATGTAAAGAATATGACTTTGTATTTTAATGATTTTACATTTTTCCCCCGATGTCTTTGTTTTGTATGCCTTTTTGGGTGAATACCTAAACTTACTTTTTATAGTTTAGTCTAGCTGGACTGTACCGATGTGCTGCTTAACCCTTTACACACACAAACATAATGTTTCCACTAATTTCCTAAACCAGGAAGACCAGGACTTACTGGGTATCATTCAAGTCCAACCCTTAAATATTGGAAGTCCCAAAATGTGTAATAGTTTCATCTTTTTTAAATTTCTTTGGTGCAAACATGTTAGCACACTGATTGTTATTTATTTGCTATAATCAGGAGAGGTAAATATCTTAGAGATTAGCAGATCAATCACATAAGCTGTACTGTAAATGTTTTTTCCATAATTATAATGTCCCTAATTATAATGTGATTGGTGAAGTATTCTAAGAGAAATTTTTAAAATGTGTACTTACTTGCTAAATAATTAAAATGTAAAACATTTAGAAAGGTATTTATAAAACATGGTAAAAACAATTATTTTTAAATGGTTGAATGTTTAAAGGTTCTATAGTATATTCCTTTGATTTAATTTCAGTTGCTACAGAAGCTGCGGTTTTTGATACCTGACATGAACAAATCAGATCAACAGAAACTTGAAGTCAAGGAGGAGGATGTCTTGTTCAAATTCATTCATCACATCGGTGTGTTATTTGACTCAGAGGACAGGTCCAAGGGTTAGTTGAAGTTTTGACTTTATAGTCTTGCCAGTAAATGACAAGGTGTATCATGGAGTATTTCTTTTCCAGCAAAGATTGTGTTGGCCTTATTATTGTAAAAACATGTTAAGCTCTAATGTTAAAAACTTAGAAAGTCATCAGCGGCTATGTCTAATTTTGGTTGACCATTTCACAAGATACTGGCTATAAAAGACAAGTTGTGTACTGGGACAGAAACATGAATCTTATTATCTTTTGTTGAATCTGGTCAGAAAGCTTCATGAATTGAATAGATTGATATATGAGTGAGCATTACTGCAGTAATCAAAGTGAACATAGGCACAATTTTTTGACAACTTAGAATTAATATGAATAGTTCAAGATAAACAGGTAATACATGTATTGGGATTTATAATCTCTGAAGCCAAACCTCATCCTTCAGAAGATTGGAGCAGTTAACGAAGTTCTACAAAGGATACCTGTTTTAAAGTTTATCATGAAAAATTAGAAGCCACATATTAATAGCAATGAGCCACATATGACCGCTCCGGTGGCCTAGTGGTTAGAGTGGGAGGTCATGGGTTCTATCCCCAGTCGAGTCATACCAAAGACTTACAAAAATGGTGCTAACAGCTACCTTGCTTGGCGCTCATCATTAAGACCTTAGTGTTATGACTGGTGGGCCTGGTGTCAGGATAATGTGACTGGGTGGGACATCATGCGGCATGATGCCCCAGTGCTAGACATCACTATAAACTACCACACTGCAGACATCATAGCGATATGACTGACAAATTGTTAAAGCAACATTAAAAATGATAATCACATCACATCAAATATTAATTGCAATAAGCCACATGTTAGTAGCAATGAGACATATTAATAGCGACAAGCTACATTAATAGCAAGCAATGAGCCACATATTAATAGCAATAAGCCATATATTAATAGTGATAAGCCACATTAATAGCAATGAAACACATATTAATAGCAAAAAGCCACATATTAATAGAAATGAGATATAGATTTTATAACCATGGTAAATACATGGCTTAGTCATTTTGGGCAATCTTTGAGGCATTATTGATCGATATAATGTATTGAGCTTATCACTAAAACAGTACAAATTAAACAATGGGGTGGGGTTGGGGAGAGGTATGAACAAAAAGAAATTCCACATTGAGCTCAAACCAAACCAACATGCAAAAACTGTTTTATTCCACATTAAATACAACCATATTGTCAGCAGATATCCATTTCACAACGAAAATGGCATAATGGTTTGCATTTCAGCTGAATTGCAAAAGAAGATATAATGGATGCACTAGAGAAATTAACGTCAAGATGGGGGAAAATAAAATTTCTTTTTATATTGCTTTCAATTGTGCTAGTTCCATATTTGTCCCTGAGACTTGAAATTTAATTTTGGCTCAAGTATTTGGTGCTATTTGGGCAATTTTTACATACTTTTAATAATTTCACATTGTTTGCTAAATCATGTATAAATATGCACTTGGATCCATGTTCCTTGGCAATAAAATGTTTGATAGGTACTCACATGACTTCAAACTGGAGCAGTAAAACTTGATCCATTCACTTCAAGCCCCCAGGTAGATAATTCATGATGAGCACTTTGTCCTGCCTTTGACTGAAAAAGCAGGAAAAGGTTTATGGTCCACTGTGGGACTGAGTTTCAGTAAAATGTTATGTATGTACTATGCGATTGTCATTGATAAAATATAATATTATGAATAGTCATCAATATTTGTAATATTACTAATAATATTGCATGCCTCAGTATAATGTACTCTTTCTTTTAATACACTGCACTTTTCCAGTTGCCATAAAACACTTTATAGTGAGGGAACAGTGTGTGTCCTAATAAAATATATGACCTGTGTACTTCATGTGCCTGTGGGGGAGTTGTAGTAGCTCAATAGAGTGTTAGACTCATAATTCAATGGTCCTGAATTTGATGCCAACCCAGTCAGGCCCAGGTCTTAATTCATAATCCAGAGATTATGGGTTTGATATCTAATAAGTCTAGGCCCCGGTCTGACTTATAATCCATTTATTATGGATTTGATATCTGGCCATTCTAGGCCCAGCTCTGACTTGTATTCCAATGTCATGGGTTTGATATTTAGCCATTTTTGGCTCAGGACAGACACATAATCCAATGTCATGGATTTGATATCTGACCATTCTAGGCCCAGGTCTGACTCATATTCCAATGTCATGGGTTTGATATCTACTCATTCTAGGCTCAGGACAGACACATAGTCCAATGTCATGGATTTGATATCTGGCCATTCTAGGCCCAGCTCCAGCTCATATTCCAGTGTCATGGGCTTGATATCTAGCCATTCTAGGCCCAGGTCTGACTCATATTCCAATGTCATGGGTTTGGTATCTAGCCATTCGAGGCCCAGGTCAGACGCATAATCCAATGTCATGGGTTTGGTATCTAGCCATTCTAGGCCTAGGTAAAGACTCATAATCTAAGGTCATGGGTTTGATATCTACTCATTCTAGGTCCAGGTTCGACTCATAATCCAATGTCTTGTCTTTGATATCTACCCTTTCTGTACCCAGGTCATCTGCCATGATTTATCCTTAGAAAAGGCATTTATCTCACATTTTCATGTGAAAATATCACAGACAAAAGCATTCCTAATTATTATATAATGTCTTTACTTGATGTCTTTGTATTCAATTTTTCCACAGAAAAAATAAGTTTAAAATGCTTTCATAAATCCCATAATCAGCAGATTGTATATTATTTTAATATGTTCACCCCAGGTGACCAAAGTATTCACATTTAGCAATCACTGCCATCTCACCATTCTTCATAGGTTAGAGTCTTGTTGTTTGGCCAATGTGGATTTGTGAGAAAACTTGCCAGTGGCCTTCCATGGGTCATTGGTTCATAATGGGGTTTTCCCAGGCAATTTCTCTAGCGTTATAATAGCTGCTTTGTATAGCCTTTTTTATTCTAAAAAATGGTGTTACATGCAAAACAACATTTTAATATGAGAATTTTCATTTTTTTACTCTTTAATAGGGACAAGGCTGGAAATAATGTTCTGTATGCAGTATCTTCGTGGTAGAAATTCTTCAGAATTACAAAAGTTGGAAGGAGACCAGTTTATAGAGTATGTCAAAGACAACATCTTTATATGTAACTATAGGTAAGTAATTATACTTTTAGGGGGCAGGGTCCAGTATTTATGTACAAATTTAATGCCGCAATCAGTGACCTAGTACAAAAAATCATACAAAAACAAATACACAAGTGAGGTCAAGAATGTCCATATTTTGAGATACCTATATTAAAACAAAGCATAAAAATATTATCCACTTGACCAGAGAAGTCAGTGGCAGTTCATAGCAGAAGAAGTTTATGCACCCCAACCCCAAATTTATACCTGCAATTTTCATGTCCGAAGGTCATTTTTGACACCATGTGGTACTCACAGTGCAAACACAAGCCCTTTTCCTAGATTACAATTCTGCCAAACAGTGTGTACTAAACAGGCCGATGCAGTTGAAAATAGTTGTCATCCAAGCCGTTTTTGAGATATGCTCCTTGTCCCAAACCCACATGTTTACTGTTACGAGAGGCTAGCTCTTCTTCGTAGACAACTATTGGTATTTCACTATCAACATATTGCAGAGTAACTATGGAAGGTGTATATGCCTGACATCAATTTCAAGAGCAACACAAGCCCGAAATACCTAGCTCACAAATATATCCATATATTTAATTAGTAGACAATAATTGCAGAAAAAGTCACACCATAGCCTTAAGTTAAGAAATTTGCCAGGGGCCAAAATACGAAACTGTACCCTGCCTCCTTAAGAATTTGGGTCAAAATGGTTTACGTCACAAGTTGTGTATATATCACATATTTAGACATTATCTAGTACAATGGTATAGAGGAAAACCTTTTGTGTGCAAAATTAAAAATGGTATTACACTTTTAGGAAAGTGACTACTTTGCGGCAAAAAGCATTGCATTATTTACATTGTGAGTTATGACTGATTGCATTTCTTGAAAGATTTCAAATTGTTTACAAACTTCAATGATTTTCTCTTTCTTTACCACCACAGCATTAGGACAGAATCAAAATTCCTTTACAATCTTTCATGAATGTCAAGAAGAGGTTTGGAAGTTATAAATTTTAGGAGTAAATGACAGAAATGCAATGTTACTTGTCAGTGACAGAAGTGAAAATTTTCTATAAACCCTTCTAGCAAACATAAAGAAATCACACATTTAAGTTAATAATGTGCTTTGGAAGTACTTTTAGACTGATATAAAACAAGCAGTTCCTAACCTTTCATTATTATTCTGGAGATCCTAATAGGAGCATCAAAGTTGTGTGAGTGTGTGTTGGGGGGAGGGGGTAATCACAACAACAGTCTAGCTAATCTGGAAAGATCAAAGTTTAATCAATCAACATTAGACCATGCTAGAATATTAACATACAGATGTGTGGACCCAGTTAAACTTACAAAGGGACATATCAAATAACTTCATTGATACTTAGCCACTGAAATTGACCATACATATACAATTACTCAATACAAGTTAACAGAAATCTCTTCTCAGACACCAATTCACTTACAACTGACTTTAATGATTTCTGGAGTTTACAAAATCATAGTAAATAATAAGAGAAGGTATAGAACAAATATTTACAGTGGAAAATTCAGTTCAAGGTAAAATGTATTTCACTTGCTTGGCTTTTAATAAGCACATACCATAAAACAACTCCTGAGGAAGTTAAATCTATCCGTCAAAGTCTCTCTCTTGTGCACACAGAACAGAATGAGTATCTGGATGAGATTCAAGCTATTGTTTCTTTCAGCATGACTAACCGATTAATCCTGATCTTCTACCATGCAAACTGAGACCTGCAAAAAGAAAAGTATCAAGTGATATTGATGTACTTTAAACATTCAATGAAAACTATAAGAATTTCAGAGGAGAAACTGTATGTGTAATGTCCAAGGCATGAAACTGCCACTTAATTTTAAGCTTTTCCCCTTTGTTAACTTAACCTAGAAATTTCAAGATAGATATATAACACTGAAACATTTTCTATTATCACCCAAGTGTGAGATATGAACCTCATGTCAACTTCACAATGGGCTCATGAAGGTTGAAACTATGTCGGAGTACTAAAACTTTCATTCTTCTCACCAAAATATAGCAAGTGATATGCCATATGCATCATTATTCCTAACATTGTTTCACTGGTGACATTCAACATTCACAAGAGTATGCTTATGCACGATTCCTTCAAAGTCTAGCTGCTCCTGTGGAGTTAAATTACTTTAAAGAATGCATGTTGACATGCTAAGCAATTGTTTCTGTGTGTCTGTAATGAAATGTGAATAATATTCATACAAATAGATGTGCAAACCTTGACAACTACATAAAAAGCAAGACAATACATTGTGGTCACCATTTTCGTTCCATATTTAGTAAGTTAAGTCCAACATATGCTACTTTATCATGATGTAAACAGTTCTCACATTGAGGTATAAAACACAGTTACCTCCCTCGGCAAAGAGCATTACATATAACACTACATGAAATATGGAAAAAGGAAGGAAATATAATGAAGCTAATGCACAAAAATTATTTAAATATACACAAAGAAACAAAAAAGTATAATAGTCATGGCTGACTGCACCATAAAAAAATTATCATTTTTGCTTAAGGGGGCAGGGTCCAGTATTTATGTACAAATTTAATGCCGCAATCAGTGACCTAGTACAAAAAATCATAAAAAATCAAATACACAAGTGAGGTCAAGAATGTCCATATTTTGAGATACCTATATTAAAACAAAGCATAAAAATATTATCCACTTGACCAGAGAAGTCAGTGGCAGTTCATAGCAGAAGAAGTTTATGCACCCCAACCCCAAATTTATACCTGCAATTTTCATGTCCGAAGGTCATTTTTGACACCATGTGGTACTCACAGTGCAAACACAAGCCCTTTTCCTAGATTACAATTCTGCCAAACAGTGTGTACTAAACAGGCCGATGCAGTTGAAAATAGTTGTCATCCAAGCCGTTTTTGAGATATGCTCCTTGTCCCAAACCCACATGTTTACTGTGACGAGAGGCTAGCTCTTCTTTGTAGACAACTATTGGTATTTCACTATCAACATATTGCAGAGTAACTATGGAAGGTGTACATGCCTGACATCAATTTCAAGAGCAACACAAGCCCGAAACACCTAGCTCACAAATATATCCATATATTTAATTAGTAGACAATAATTGCTGAAAAAGTCACACCATAGCCTTAAGTTAAGAAATTTGCCAGGGGCCAAAATACGAAACTGTACCCTGCCTCCTTAATAGTATAATCTAATAAATTTAAAAAATTTAATTACATCCCTTGAGTAATGCCTCAGTGAATTACTTCTCTTAGATATCTGTGTGAATTACATCCCTTAAGCAACACTTGAGTGAGTTACATCCCTTGGGAAATCTCTGTATTACATCACTTGGGTAATACCTGGGTGAACTTCAGGAGTCAGAGTACTAATTCAACTCCCATTGTAAACATATGGAAACACCATCATATTTAAAATTCAATAACTTAAAATTTCTGGGTACTGATGATCAGACCTATATTTCTCCATCTACAATTATCTTTGGTGCAAGCTTCTGTGTGGAGAACACCATATGAACCATGGCATTTTTTTTTACCTACATGTGAATGAAACATGTTATTGATTCTGTACCAAATGAATCAAGCGCTACTTTCATTATTGAGTAATCTTAAGTCAAGTCTGTAAAAATACTAAATTTACATCAGTAGAATTTTGTCTATGTTTTTTTAAAATTACACTTAGGTTAAGCTTTCAAAAGATATTTTTACTAAAATTTTAATTTTCATTATTAACCAATTATGGACAACCAAACCTATATATACTCTATTATTTCTTCACCCATTTCTAGACTGGTTGACAGTTCTTCCATATAATTAGTACTGTATGTCTTATAACCAGAAAAAGACAGGTATTTTGCTCATTGATATTGAATCATAATTGAAACAAAAAATTGGCCATGCTTTTGCAAAGATGTTAGTGTAATGGCATTTTATGTGATACCACTGTTTATAGTTAAATTGCATCCACATTATATATTGCTTTGTTGTATCACACTTATTTGTGGATTATTCTTGTTAGTAAAAAAAAATTTTCTGCCTTTGTATCTTCATGTTATCTTTCTATGGGATGCATGCTACACAAAAGAAACACAAACATGCTGACATCAGCAAGTATGACATCACAGGGTATCAAATTATGTAATGCATTGTATTTTCATCTCACTTGCTATAAAAACAAGTTTTAAATGTTTAAAATTTTGAGATTGCATTTCTTTTCATTATGACTGTCACAGATATAAGATACAATGCATCAGTATTCTTCACATTCAGAGAAAACCAATAGGTGTGCCACATGACCAGTCAAAATGATAAGAGGTCATTGCCCTTCTGTGACTAAAACAAATACACACACCCATGAAGCACTAAGAGATTCTGACATTCCTAAACTAATTAAACTATCAACACATCTGATTCATCATCCCCAAAACTCAACAAAAAGGTATAGAAGGCAAAAAAAAATTTCCATAAGTTTTATTATACTGAAGAATTAAATAATTGAGTGCTATTTTTTATTATAAAACTATGAGAAAGGGTAAGGAAAGGGCATTTCTTTACAAACTCTGAGAAATATCAAGAAGAAAAGAATTATAACAAGGCAAATTAATGTGTGCTATGGCTAAAATAAAAAAAACAAGCAAAACATGAACATTCTTACCATAAACCACCTCCATTTTAGTACATTTCTATAGGTTGAGGCAATGTGGCATGTGTAGTTTTGTGCACAGTCCTTGCATTTTACAATGCTCTCTGCTTTGATTTACTGAATGTGTCTCTAAAGTTAAATGATCAGCATTGATACAAAGGAGATTGTGACATAAGTGGCTTACATTTAAAATCTCTCCCCCACCCCCTTTTTGGGAATTGTTGCATATGTTAAATGGTTTTTAACCATATAAGCCAATCTGTGGGCACCAACTTATGAAATTTTTACATCGAGCCATACAAGTATTTTTCCCATAGCTTGAGCTATCTACTGCCCCTGTCCAGTGTATACAACCCTTCCCATATGTGTTTTGTATAGAATTTTTTTCCAAAATCACATGCAAACCATGAAAACTGACTCCATTATGATTGTCATATGCAAAAACCACCAAAATGACACCCTGAATGCACATGGTAACGATGGAAACAACATGCTCCTATTATGGTACAGGTCGCATATAGGAGTCACAGTACTAGTTCAACTCCCATAGTAAACATATCTATGTGCATGAAACACATGTTATTGATTTCTGCACCAAACGAATTAAGGGATATTTTCATTATTGAGTAATCTTAGGTCAATTCTGTAAAAATACTAAATTTGCATCAATGGAATTTTGTCTATATTTTTTAAAAATTACACATAGGTAAAGCTTTCAAAAGATATTTTTACTAAAATTTTAATTTTCATTATTAATCAGTTATTGACAACCAAACCCCATATATACTCTATTATTTCTTCACCCATTTCTAGACTGGTTCACAGTTCTTCCATATAATTAGTACCGTGTGTGCTTCAGGTCTTTACCTTTGCTGTAACATGTCTACAATGTGCTGCTTGAATGAGAAGATTTACAGTGCCACTTTTATGGTGTTCCATGAAATTGAAACTGTTGGGAGGTTAATAAATGTGGGTATCATCATAAATGTTTATATTTTTCCATGCATATAATTTTGTATCAAATACATTTAAGAGATTACAAATAACTTGGTTTTTTAATAGTTTCTCTTGCACAGTTTTAGGGGTACTTTGTAGCATCAAAAAGTGGTTAGAGATGGTGAGTAGAAAGAATTATATGTATAAAATGTTGTCAGTTTCATGTTAGCCTCATCTTTCTACATGGTCTTTTGTCTTAAACAGAGAAGTCAGAATGCAAGTGTACTCATTCAACAAACATATATGACAGTTAATCTAAAAAAATCTCTAAGCATAATTTGAAACTAATGCTGTTTATTACTATATGATATGAATGCCACTTCCATAGGAAATGAAAATGACATTTCCTACCAAGCGTAGGCCTGAATTCTAGTTGACACCATAGTCACTGTCGACTATCAAAATGAACAGTGTTCCCTTTATGTTACTAGCTGCTGATTTCTAACCAAAGCTAATAAAAGAGTCATTTAGGAGATGCAATTCTTGGTATTTAGGAAATCATCTTTTGAGGAGTAATATCATGAATTGTTTACGTTGTACCATATTACCAAATGTTTTTTATTAAATGTACCATGTTTTAAATGTACCATGTGACCAGACCTTTCTTGTGGGTCTCTTACCTTGTTATCAGACCTGTCATGTAATTTTCTTTTAAATGTACCTTATTACCATGCCTCTTGTCGGGATTTTTTTTTAATGCATCATCTTACCAGACCTCGTGTAGTTCTCTATTAAATGTGCTACATTAACAGACCTCTCATATGGTTCTTTTAAATGCATGGTGTTTTGGACCTCTGATGTGGTTCTCTTTAAATGTACAGTGTTACTAAGCCTCTCATGATTCCCTTTTAAATGAACCATGTTACCAGTCCTCTTGTGTGGTTTTCTTAAATGGACCATATTACCAGTCCTCTCATGTGGTTTTCTTAAATGTACCATATTACTAGTCCTCTAATGTGGTTTTCTTAAATGTACTATGTTACCAGACATGTCACATGGTTTTGTTTTAAATTTATCATATTATTAGACTTCATTTGGTTCTCATTTAAATAATACCATTTTATTAGACCTCTTGTGTGGTTCTGTTTTAAATGTACCATGTTACCAGACCTGATGAGTTCTGTTTTAAATGTACCATGTTAATAGATCTTCAATACTGTGATCTTTTAAATGTACTGAGTTAATAAATCTCCAGTGTGGTGATGTTCTAATGTACCAAGATATCTCCAATGTGGTGATGTTTTATATATACCAAGGAAACCATCTCCAATGTGTTGATGCTTTAAATATACCATAGTAGTTTTAGTCAACTGAACCTCACATGGTTCTGTGGGATCTTTGACAAAGATGGGTCTGATGAAAGAACAGTGGTTTCCTTATTTAACCAGAATGAGGCTTTCATGATCATTGACTTAGGCACAAAAATATTTAGCAATGAGAATAAAACAAGTCTCAGTTGAGACCTTCTAAGATTTTTATCAATTGGAAATAATGTTGTAATATTAGTTTAGTGGTATGTCTTGCATAATATGACATCACTATCTCTATGATGTCAAGGGATGGGATCAAACTATCCACTGGAACTAAACAATCCACAAGGAAGTGGATCAAACTGTATGTATCTGCTGGATCTAATATCCACAAGGGGTGAAATCAGAATGTATCCATAGGAATTTAACAATCCATAAGGGATGGGATTAGAATGTATATGCTAGATCTAAACAGACAACCATGGGTGAGGGTCAGTTTATTATATACGTATATATATTTGCCATTGCACTCTGCAAATTCTGCAGATACAGTCTGGGCCAACCAAAGCTGTTACATATTTACCCACTATAATAATACCCTGCTGGAAACAGCACAGACCCATATATGTCCTTGTATTATTTACCCAATATAATAACTGTGAACAGCATAGATCCATATATGTCCTTGTATTTTCACCATCAAGTCAGGGCTGATTGTTTCTCTAACATCTCCAGGTAAAAAAGTCATTGGTATTAAACAAAATGATGCCCCATGAGCACAGATATAGATTAAAAAGGGCAAAGTATTCCTTAAGATTTTTGTGATCTTCAGAAAGGACTTGTAAATATGTGGTTTATACAGATAGATTCTATGAAAATTATGGAATGTGGTTTATTAAATACATAATTTACATTCCAAATATAAACTGATAGAAAAATACTTAGCAAAGTTTCATCATGTATGTGAGGATGTAATAAAAGCAAATCATGGTAGTGATGCAGCTGTCAAGCAAATCATAGTAGCAAATCGTACAAAATTTGTATAAATTCATACATGTTGATGAAAATCATACAAAATTTGTATAAATTCATACACGTTGATGAAAATCGTACAGAATTTGTATAAATTCATACACGTTGATGAAAAGCATACAAAATTTGTATAAATTCATACACGTTGATGCAAATCATACAAAATTTGTATAAATTCGTACTCATTGATGCAAATCATACAAAATTTGTATAAATTCATACACGTTGATGAAAATCATACAAAATTTGTATAAATTCATACACGTTGATGCAAATCATACAAAATTTGTATAAATTTGTACTCATTGATGCAAATCATACAAGCTTTGTATAAATTTGTACACATTGCAAATCATACAAACTTTGGATAAATTCTTACACATTGATGCACAAGATCTACAAATTAATTTAAAGTTGTACAAAAAATGTGCTGTGCATAGTGTACAGATTTTATTTAACTGTCAAAATAAATTGAAAAAATTTCTAAATTAAATTTAAAATTAAGGATATTTTTTTATCAAAATTACCTCAGTCTATTAGAGTCTGAATATTTTAATACAAAAGGATAAAAACAATCATTTATAATAAAATCATGTATGTCATAGAGGGGTTGCACAGTTAATGTCCTTTCCTCATTTATGAATGCTCACTCAAACGTTGGTCTGTTTCTGGATGCAGAGATTATAGTAAAACATGACTTCTCAACATCTAGTCAGCAGTGGCACAAATGTGCAAAGTGCATTGAAGATGATAAAGTTCGCAGTGAAGTAGAGTTTCGTGCAAAATGGAGGACAATTGTTAAACAATTGCAAATGTTGGCTTAGAGGAACCACCAAAGAAGACACAATTATTTAATTCAGTTTCAGAAATCTTGGCTGCTACACTATAAATGTTACAACACAACACCAAGATGGTAGTTATGTTTAGTAATATTTGCCCAAGTTGTGAGGAAAATAACTCTTTTATGTCACTTATTTGCTGTTTGAATTTTATGATGTCATTTTTTTTAAGAAAAAAGTTCATCATTTACATTGATTTTGGAGCAGAGATATCCATTAGAAAATAACCTGGAAACTGTAGGAAATTCTACAGAACAACTGTAAAGAACAGTTTTCTAGCATGTTGAAATTGGGTGAGCTAGTTGTGCATATGCCCCATTTAGACAGCAGACTATGAAGGGTTTTTCACAGAACAGAACAATATTTATACACAGACAAGGAACAAATTATGCTCAGAAACAAGCAGCAGATTAATGTTATCCACCTGCAGGGGACTTCTTTCAAGGATTTTTATTTCAACAGAGCCCTAACAGAAAAAGAGATATAGATATTTAAGAGTTAAGTATAAACTGAACTATGGTTGATTCCTTCCTTTCCTTATTTCTACTTGCCCTTCACATTTTGAGGGGTAGGGCACATCTCCTGTTAGATCCTGGCAGCATCCTTGTAATAGAGATGCCATAGTAGTGATGTACCAGTCAAAATGATATGAGAACATGTAAGGTAAAATGATGATAATCACATGGATTAAGATATGGATTTTTCACAAGGCTGGTTTGCTTAGAAAAGTGTACCAAGCATCCAGTGCATATTGATAAGGGATGTAGTAAAAACTTTGTCGTACATGCAAATATCAGATAAATAATATTTCATTTTACTGCTCTACCATCTTATCAGTTTTCATTTATGTCTGTCTAATATCAGTTTGTTTGCGCAAATAATTTGCTTATAAATCTGCTTGCCATTATGCCACCATCAAAATTACCAGAAGTTTTATCTTATTTCACACCTTTTTAAGCATCACTGTACTAATTACATGAAAGTGTGTCCCCTATGGAGAACATCTACCTTACATTATTTCTTCTGTGAAATTACAGCACATTAAAATTTCAAGCATGAGTTGGTCATGATGTGGCTTATATTGTTTTCTCAACAGAAAAGCTTGCATCATATATGAATCTGTACTGAGAAATAAAGATTTTATCCTGAGCATTTAGAAATTTAAAGTTATTGGGGCTTTTTTAATATCATGGTGTATTAAAGGTCTACTAAGACAATTAAATTTGCATTGTGAGACCTTTACCATCACCCAGCTGAGCATAGACCTACAACCTGACTGTTACCTCCATTCTTACTATTATTCACCCACCCACTTGCTTATTAACTAAGACCTTCAGTAGCACAGTGGTCAGAGCTTCAGATTCATAATCTGTGGATGACAGGTTTTGATACCTACTCATGACAGCTTTCACTGAAGTTTTGTGAATAGGTCAGTTTTTTTCTCATGGTTTGTTGCAATCATGGAACTTTGTGTCAAATGCATCTTGGTTAGAGTAGTCTACTTTTACTGTTATTGCATGTCCAAGTGACTGAAGTTTTGCATTTAGATCTGGGTCAGTTTCCTAACTTCCTGTTTGGATGTATTTTGGGTACAAAACCATCCAACCAAAAGTAGGGCATACAGAAAGAGGTACCCATGTTCCAGGAACACATTTCAAGTTTGTTCAGCATTTGCAAGTTCAAAAAATGTTTACAGAGTCATTCTTGAAGCCCTAAATTACATTGAATTGTATGTCACAGTCCTTTCAATTCTTTAAACCACAGGTTAAACCTGGAACTATAGAATTATAAAGCAACTGTCTAACCACTTGGCTGTTGAAATGTCTACTAGTATCTGTCCATCAAACTAAACTGCCTACTCTTCTCAGAGCACCAGAGGGTAACAATTTCAATGTTGCTCAACCAGCTCACTGAGCAAGGTAATTTAAAGGAAAATTGGCTTGTTAGTTCAGATTAATTTCTTAACATAAAGTAAGCTTTTGTGTATTGTGCAGTAGGATTTGCTATATTGTATGTAATCACAGTAGGATTTGCTATATTGTATGTAATCACAGTAGGATTTGCTATATTGTATGTAATCACAGTAGGATTTGCTATATTGTATGTAATCACAGTAGGATTTGCTATATTTTATGTAATCACAGTAGGATTTGATATATTGCATGTAATCACAGTAGGATTTGCTATATTGTATGTAATCACAGTAGGATTTGATATATTGCATGTAATCACAGTAGGATTTGCTATATTGTATGTAATCACAGTAGGATTTGCTATATTGCATGTAATCACAGTAGGATTTGCTATATTTTATGTAATCACAGTAGGATTTGATATATTGCATGTAACTGCAATAAGATTTTTTACACAGTATATAGTGCAGTAGGATTTGCTGTGTTGTACTGGTTTGTAACTACTGTTGCATTTGATATATTGTGCATAAATGCAGTAGAATTTGATAAGTTGTATGTAGCTACAAGGGAATTTGCTATATTATATGTAACTGTGGTAGGAATTTCAACATGGTATATAGCTGGAGTGTTTTCTATCATATTTTGTTTATTTTTCAGATTTGCTCGTGAGTTCAAATCAAAGACAGAAAGTACAGACTGGGTAATATCTGATTTTTGCCAGATGCCAGTTGTAAAAGCTGCACAACTTTAAAGGGGAAACTTGCTTTTAACAATGAAATTTTAGATTTTTAGATTTTTACTTTTAAAACCAAAGAAGCCATGAGTTTGTTTGTGCAAATTGATGAACATGTATTATAGGACTTATAAAAACAACTGTAGTAAAAGAATGTACTTTGTCTTATTTTTTCTCACTCCAGTCATGCATAAAAGTGTTATTATAAGTTTTGATGCAGTGAAAAAATAGGGACAGAGGGGATAGATAATATTACCTACATCTCTCTGTCCATTGCCTCAGTGTCTTGCACACCATTAATAATAGGATTATATATCTTGTACTTGGATGCATGTTGATCACTTATAAATTGGGCCCAACTGCAAAATGCATAGATCCAGATCTTCCATCCCATAATATGCTGGCCCTGCAGATTTGGGTCTGTGAAGCTTGTTAGGAACAATCATTGGAACCAACAAGACGACTTTGATATGTTGGCATATTATGCAATGACAAATCGGAGTCTCATTTCAGTGTTGTTAGACCCAATATATAAGTTACTGTATATGATTCATTTTCATCCAATCCAAAATTCCTTTTAGTTCATTCTTCAGGGCAATCAGGGATTCCTGTTCTGTAAACAAACCACCAGTTTTTCATCCATCTATCCATATTCATCTTAGTATTCATGCAACTACCATGTATCAGCAGTTATATGGACATTTTTCACTGTCTGGTAACCATTATGAGAAATTCAGGTATGTATACCCACAATTATTCATTTTGACACTTTCCTCCTTTTCTTTCTGTACAGTAATCCCCTCCCCCTTATATTATTTTTGCCTTCCAACCAAATATGAAGTGCAGCTTGATATTCATGTGCTTTCACTGTGTGATTGCCAGTGTTGTGCATTATTGTCAGTTAGAGTATTGGCCCTTTGTTGGTCAGTGCACACACACACACACACACACACACACACACACAGACACACACACACAGAGGTTTAATGCCATCAGTCCTAATATATCCTACATCATTGTTGATTGGAATTTGGTTCCATATTTACACACACACACACACACACACACACACACACACACACACACACACACAGGTTTAATGCCATCAGTCCTAATATATCCTACATCATTGTTGATTGGAATTTGGTTCCATATTCACACACACACACACACACACACACACACACACACACACACACACACACACACACACACACACACACACAGAGACTTGCCATTCCATTGATGAAAATTTGTCTTTTCTGTTTGTATTGTACAAAGGGCAAGAATGTGTACCCATTACCTTCCTTGTCACTAACGTGTGATGCTAGTTTTAAACTTTAACTGTCAACTGACAGCATAATTCATATCACCTCCTAAAAGCCATTGGAAATTTATGATGTATTTAATCCATCCATTAATGATTTTGTTGATGTATTAAGGATTATTCTACAGGAGGTATACCTTATTTTTGATTTTTTTCCATAATTATATCATTTATTCCACTTTAGTTTGTGTGTGCTCTGACCTCATAGCTCTTTGGAACATGTTGTGGTTTGTATTAGCATACACTTATTTATCAGTATTGGTGTAGTGGGTGTCTCTGGCGTTATTAATGCAAATGACTTCATTTCCATATATTTCCTTCTTTCCTGTTTCATAATTGACTACAATAGTGAAATTTTTTAATTGCAAGAATTCAAAACCAGCAAAAATTCTAATGGCTCTTCTTTCGCTTGTACAGTGTGTACATCATCTAGTTGCAGTGCACATGTACCTGCTGGTTGGATAACATACTCAACACCTGTGGACAACTGCACGTGAAGGAGAATCAAAGTACCAAGAATACTGATGTCGTTTTCACCATACACTGTGTTTGGTCATCTTGGTGGGAGACTCCATTGTTGCCTCTCCTATAACAAAGATATGACAAACAGTACTACTGCTGCCATTACATCCGGAGAAATAGAGGGAGCTACAAATTTTCCACTCTGCAACATGTGAAAAGTTATAATTGCATTGATGATACAGCAATCAATGACATAATTGATTAGTTTTGGCCAATATATCTTTGTCCATCTATTTTCTTCAGATTTTAGTGAAGAGTTTCTAAACTTCAGGTCAGTCTCCATCAAATTCTAGGCAGTCGAGATGTTGTAAGTCCCTCATCATGTCAAAGAATGGCCCTCAGGTCTGTAAGTATAAGTGCATATAAATGACTTGAATAAATCATGCAGTCTAGTCACACCATAGTTTTGATACTGTTTTGACTGCTGACCGTACCAATTTGCTGTGCATCTCTCATTCCAAACCATGTAGCAGTGTCTCAAGTTTTGATCACATATTGTCTGCTGACCATACCATTCTGCCATCCAGCTCTTATTCGTACCATTCATAAGTGTATGGCTCCATTACATATTATCCTTTACCTCATCAAGGTGTGGATTCACTGGTAGCCATAATAACAACCCTGTATGCAGGCGGCTCAGACCATAGGGTCGTCTTCCTATGACCGAAATAGCATGGGAATTCACCAGAGTGTCCGATCAGCCCTCTTTAGAACTACACTGTTCGCCTCCACAGCAAAAAGAAGGGACTAAAAAAGGTGTCATAAACGTTGTCTACTTCATCTTAACCTGGCCAGCTTACCACGGCTGGCGCGGATCCCACTTCAGCGATAAGAAAACAAAGAAACAGATCAAGGTGACAACTCACACCTTAGGCGCATGGAATGTGCTCACACTCAAGGATTGTGCCGGGACTGAAGGCCTGAAAGACGGACTGCTTTGATTACCACAGAGCTGTCCAGATACAAAGTCCAGATTTCAGCACTTAGTGAGACCAGATTTGCCGACGAAGGTCAACTGTCAGAGGTAAATGCAGGCTACACCTTCATTTGGATTAAATGCAGCGAGGAAGAACGTTGCAAGGCTGGAGTTGTGTTTGTCATCAAGTCTAACTTGGTCAACAAGACAGTCGGCCCACCTAAAGGTATCAAGGATCGTCTGATGACCGTTCGACTGCTGCTCACAAGAAAGCGAGATGCCACGATAGTTTGGTTCCTACACCCCAACACTGAAAAACCCTGATGAGATCAAGGACAAGTTCTACAATGAGATCCACTATTGCTGCCATGCCCAGAACAGATAAACTCATCATCCTTGGTGACTTTAATGCCCAGGTTGGCGCAGATCACACCTCATGGGAAAGAGTGCCGGGAAAATATAGGATTGGCAGCTGTAACAACACTGGCCTCCTGCTATTGGAAACTTGTGCAGCGCCAACTCAATCTTCCCCCTAACACTTTGCAACAAGACGTCATGGATGCACCCACGCTCCTAGCACTGGTATCTGCACAACTACGTCATAGTGCGACAGAAAGACACGCAGGACTAAAGTGACGAAGGCTATATGTGGAGCTGAATGCTGAACTGACCACAGGTTGATCATCTCCAAAGTTAACATCAGGCTACAGCCTCATAGATGTCCTCAAGGAAGCAAGATGCTGAAGCGACTAAACGGCTCTAAGCTGAATAAGCTGAAAATGATTCAGTGAAGCAGGCTCTTGCGTTCTTGCCCCGACCCTGTTTAGCATGATGTTCACAGCGATGCTGACCGACGCTCCGTGGAGGTGACATTGGCCTCAACATCCGGTTCAGGACTGACGGGAACATTTTCATCCTGAGAAGACTGTAGGTTAGGACCAAAGTCCAGGAAGACACCATCCGCAACTTCCTCTTTGCTGACGACTGCGCTTTGAATGCTGGTACTCAGTCTGACATGCAAGAAAATATGGATCAGTTCTCCAAAGCCTCACAGACTTGGGACTTGCAATAAGTACGAAGAAAAAGGAAATCATGTACCAACCTGCACCACCAGATCCCTCCACTGAACCCAGCATTACTGTCGATGGCCAGAAGCCTGCTGTTGCTGGCAAGTTCATCTACCTTGACAGAACTTTGTCACGCACTATCTCCATCGATGAAGAGGTCACTAAGGATTGCTTGTGTAAGTGCAGCCTTCTGCAGACTTCACAATACTGTGTGGAACAGGAGAGGAATCAGCCTGAAAACCAAGCTCAAAGTGTACCGCACAGTAGTACTACCCTCCCTCTTGTACGCATGTGAGACATGGACGGTGTACAGTCGCCATGCAAAACAGTTGTACTCCTTTCACATGAGTTGCATCAGAAAACTGCTCCACATAAAATGGCAGATGACTCCTGACACAGAAGTCCTACAGAGGTCAGAGATGATAAGCGTCTATGCCATGCTCAGAAGGGTACAAGTCCGATGGGCTGTCCATGCATGCCGTATGCCTGATGAGCGGCTCCCAAAGAGACTGTTCTACGGGGACCTCGCTGAAGGTAAGCGTTCCGGAGGAGGCCAAAGTGTTCAAGGACACGCTCTATACTCTCTTCAGAGCACAGATTGGCCTCAAAAGCCATCTGCGCACTCACAGACCAGCCCAGATCTGAAGACATGTTCGTCTTCGAGATCGAAGGACGAACATCATCGCTTACCCCTTTGGATGGCACCATGACAGTCTCTGAGATGAACACACTGCATAGATGCCTTCAGGAATGTATTAACCATATATCGATCCTGATCCTAACGAGGACACCTGAGCACTGAGTGTGTGCATAAATCTGATGAAGGTTCATGTACTGATCCCACCATAGAGTGAATTGAGTATAGCTTTAAGGTGGCAATAGAGGAATTGATAAGGTGCAACAAAATTCAGAATGTCTGCCTCTCCCCTCCCCTCTTCTACAATGGCATACAGGGTCCAAAGTTAATTTGGATATTGAAGGCAGACTTTTTCCAAGAGTCAACTACTATTCTGTTGCCACATTCACAATCTCCCATGAACTATGCTGTAATCAAACTGACTTCGCCTGCATACTGGATGTTAAATACAGGTGATATACATACCACTTTGAATTTGTAACATATTAGCCATGTATTCATTGTTGGACTTAGCAATTTTAAGGCTTACAGACAAAGCCAGCAATGCACACGCTTGTGAGTCAATGGCGAAAGTGTCAAACGTATTCAGAAAGGCAGCCACCACCCACGTATCCGTGGTTGCACAACCCGAATGCCAGTAAGCGCTTGTCTTTAATTGTCTTTAATAATTGTATTTATCTCCTTGTGCGAGTTAAGAAGGTGAACAATTTTCTATCAGAGAGGCCTAAGTTCTCGTTTTGCCAATACTTTTGTAGCAACAGATCCGTGGACTTATCAAGAAGCAGGCAGTGGAGATGGTTTGGAATCCACAATCTTCGGAGTTTGCTTTTTATGGTCAGGACGGCCAGTTGCATACTCAAACAACTGATTGAACTCAGTCAATTAAATTAGTTTATACTTCCACAAAAATTCATGTTGGAGATAGCAAATTTCAGTATGTCTGTCCATACGTCTGAATGAATTTATCGTTTGTGTCGATCAGACAGATGCATATTCTCAAGTTCCTGTCCATATCCCTTTTGCATCATATAAGTTTTAATCCATTGTGAAGTCTGAGCTTTTTCAATCCCATCAATTCCTCCAGTTTTTCTATTTTCACAATGCGCCGGTAGATTAGAATCTATTCCGTTCGCTAGAAATTGTAAATAAAACGAATAATATATATAAACTATAATCATTGTCTGCACAGTTCTCTAGAAATTAGATTAAGAACGTAAAGTGTTGACCCTGGTCTACCGACGTATTTTGACCGGCAGATATTTGGCAATGCTATCTGCAGTTCGGTATTTACTTTAATACCGACTGTAAAATAAAACTGGGCAAATAAGTGTCATTCAATCGATGAGCAAATTGGTAACTTTTGTCGCTCTTTCTACAATACATTGAGCATATCTTTTAGAGAAGGGGACTCAAGCTCTACCATCCTGAAGACGCATGAGGGCATTTTCTACGGCACAAGGGCCGCACCACTTTAGTTTTCTCTCATGACACCTTGTGATGCCAATCATTTTGCAGACCACAGGTTACGGTCTGGCGGCCCGCGTGCTGCGTGTTTGAGACCCGTTTAGGAGACAAAAATATGAAAAACTTGACTGCGGTCAGTCAAATAGCTATGTGGAACCTTCAGTTTTGCATAATTACACATTCCATGGTTATGATCCTAAGAATTCATTAAAATACGTATCACAAATTGTGCTGCTCCGATTATTTGAACTGGTTAGAGCACTGATCAACTGAATTATTTCATTTTCTGTAGTCGATTTCGGTCAAATAAAGTTCCGCGCCATTTACGATTTATCAGGTCGGGAGGGGTGGGGGCATTATTGTGTGATTTTTGTCTCTTCATAACGTCTTGCAGACAAATTAATCGAGCATCACCTGCTGGGAAGACTGATGACCAATTATGAAGTTTCAACTGCTTCCCCACACCAACGGCTAGCAACGTACATTTGGACAATCATACACTACAAAATTATCAATACCAAAGAATAAAAAATAGATAACAAAGAAGGTATTCACTCGTTGAGAGTTTTTAGAAGAATACAAAATATGGGTAATTTTAAGAAATGTATTTATATTTGGTTGAAAATAATTGCATATGTCAGGTCCTGGTACAAATTCCCCACAGATGCATGAAATTTTACTCCATGCTCAAGTCCCAAGAGCCATTCCACACTTTGAATCACCTAAAAAAAATAACACTTAGATAAACCCATTTCAACATCAGATTAAAAATTATGGTCAGCGGACCTATAATTTTAAGCAGCATGTTCTTTTGGATGAACTTATAATTTGTCTATTATGGCAGTTGCGGTTTTTTCGTTACTGGGACACGCACTGATAACTGTGTGTTTTGTTTTCGTGTTAAGTCTTGCTATTGCTTAAGTATAAAATAACAAGAAAATAGAGCGACATTGATTAGAATTTTCTTTTTTTAAAAAAGATCAAAATAATTCTTAAAAATGTATGCACATGTTAGCGACAGTCTCTTCCTTTTGTTCAAGTAGCTACGTAAATTCTCATCTTAAAGTTCACTATATCTCTAACTTCTTGTAATAAAAACATAAAAGTAAAGAGTTTGAAAGTAATTTAAAATTATTAGCGTTCTTTATACAATTGAATGTATTTTAGTACTGTTATTATGTAAAATTTGCCTTGCTTGGAAGTAGGTGTTTTAAGTAAGTGTCACTTACTAGTCTAAAACCTATCTACCTTTAGACTTACTGATGACATCTGCACAATATGTAGCTAGCCCTTATCCGATAAATCAGCCTCTCCCCCGTGATGATATTGATTTTCGGTTTTGGAGCTGATATCCTTTGTTCATTACAACATGCAAAAAACTGCAGCCAAGTTTGGCTGCACACATCGGTGTACATTTTATTTTGTTCACTTACCGGTATATCGCACGGTTGTGGAGCTACTGTCGGCTGAAAGGTTATTTTGGCGACACCAAAATGACTCAATAAAAGTTTTGAATTTTTGTGCAGGAAAAAGGTCAATGGGGGTGACACCATGAGTTACCGTAATGGTCGACACAACCCTAGTGACGCCACTGGTACTAAAAACAATATATTTTAAATCGTGACTTCGCCACTCGTTAAAATATTTGGTACCGCACTATGAAATATATTCAGTATTAACGTAAGAAAAGAATATACTCTGTTTATTGTTAAATCTTTATAACAAAGGTGAAAAGAAAGTTCAATATTTGCAATATTAATTTAGCTGCAACATGTATTTGATACTTAAAAAACAGACGGACAGTTGGCACTCAAACAAATGTCATAAGTATTTCATAAGAAAACGTAAAATGCAAGCAAAACATCCCAATGCTATAGATTAATTGGTTTACAAATTTATTAGTTTCGGATTACAATTTTAACTTTTAAATTTTATTTTGTTGATCTTACAGATTCGTATTATTTATTTTCTTTGAAGCAATTCCGGCCATATCATTCCAATTATCCAAGCTTGGACAAACAACTATGTCAGATGAAATGTATAAATGTACAGCGTTATAGCAGGTGATACCATTCAGTTGAAATTTTTTAAAATTTATTTTGAAAACTTACCTCGCTCAGATTTTAATGATATATGTAAACAAATCATTCAACAGTTTAAGCCACGAAGAAGATGACACTTAGAAAAAATATTATTGTGGGATATATTTTAATGTACAAATGAAGGTGAAACTTCCTAAGATGGCATTTAAGTTCTGATCCGCATCTGTATCGCGCCGTGTTGGAATTTTCATGGGTAAATTGAACGCTTGTCTTCATTTGCAAACTTTATTTCCCTTTTTCTTTCACGTGCGGGAGGGAGTTCTCACATACTTACTATTGATATTGTAGACGTGTAAAATGTATAGCCCTTGCATTCACGATTTAATACTGAAATGTAAAACTTGCTTATTTTGCGCCAGATTTAAAACCACAGCCCTGGCTTTGGGTGATAAAAATAGATGAACAGATTATGGTTTCTGTGATACAACAGTAGAGAAGATGGCGTAACAAACAACGAATGGATACATATTTTGAATTTGTAACTGTTGATACGATTGCTTATTTTGTTTTTGTTATAATTATTACCATGTTGTCTATGCTGTAAGATATCAATGGCTATCGTCATGAAAACATCCAGTTTTAACCATCATAGATGGCGGGTCATAAGGACATCGATATATTGGATTTATTTTAACCCGTAAGTCATGCTTATCTGGACGTTAATTCTTGAGCACATTGCAATTGTAAAGCAGAGCTGCGATAATTCTTTGCCAATATCAGTGATTATAGAACATATTTCCTAATCTATAAAGTACGTATGTAAGTAATATGACAGTTGTAGAGCAGAATGACGACAATATTCCTCCATTGGGTACATCAGTACAGTGTCATTGTTTATAGAACCTATTACAATTTATCAAAAAAAAAAATCAAGTTAGAGTTTCGTTTTGTAACATACATTTGTTGACATTAATTAAAAAGAAACTACAGTAAGCTGAGACGATAAAAGGCTTAACACTCTATGTCATTCATTATTCAGTTTGTTCAATTTTCTCAACACGCGCCGCTTGAAACTTGTCGTTTTGATCTCTTTTTTGTTTTAGTTCCATTTTTGTTTCCTTCTTTTTCTCCAGGCCATCATCTCAAAGCGTTGTGGTACTGTGCTGATTTTCACCTGATGCATAAATCTATGTCCTTAATCATTCAATTTTAGAAAGTTTTTTAAATGAATGTGTCATTGCAAATTTGAAAACATGCAATATTCACGTAGCTCTTGGACATATTGCTTGCTCTCTCTCTCTCTCTCTCTCTCTCTCTCTCTCTCTCTCTCTCTCTCTCTCTCTCTCTCTCTCTCTCTCTCTCTCTCTCTCTTTCTCACACACACACAGAGAATCGGATGAAACGTTATCAGAGACAATTTTCAAGTTCCGGCTATATACTGATCTGGTTCAATCCTGACGTCATACTAGAATATAACTGGCTTTGGTAAAAGTAGGGATACAGTTGTTAAGATTAGACGCCGTATAAACTGAGGCACTAAATTATTAGATACAAATTAGCTTGAAATAGAGTTTAATTTTTATATATTTATTTACAAAATGAATTATATAATTTAGATTTTGAAGATTTTCTCCACATTTAAGCGTTGAAAATTAAACTGTTGCTTTTGATTCATAACATCGACCGCAAACGTGTCTTGGATTAAAACAATTTAATTAAAATGTTGATTGATCATGCAGTACTAAAGTGATATGCCTAACATGTCGCCAAACTTGTTAAAGATTGTAAAATATTCAGATATCAGTTCATCTTAAAAATTACAATATAATTTGCGCTTGTAAATTTTCACATATTGTCCAGCTTTCCCGGTTTATTAGAGGATGCAGGAAGTTGTGCTACGAGTACGAGTCATGATAAAATCGATTACAAAGCTGAAACCCAAGTACTAGAGTACGAGTCATGATAAAATCGATTACAAAGCTGAAACCTAGGTACTTGAGTACGAGTCATGATAAAATCGATTACAAAGCTGAAACCCAAGTACTCGAATGCGAGTCATGATAAAATCGATTACAAAGCTGAAACCCAAGAACTCGAGTACGAGTCATGACAAAATCGATTACAAAGCTGAAACCCAAGTACTCGAGAAAAAAAAAAAGAATTCAGCCCGTACTGACTATTTGTAAAAAGTGTCATTATGACGTTCTTCACATCTAAGTTAATCACAGTGAATACAAACCCTATGTATCAGCAATCATGAAATCCGATGGATATGGTCAGATTTAAACTTGCCGCTAGAAGAATGTATATGCAGGTAAAATTGAATCCCATACTTCCATGCTCCATTGAATCCCCACCCATTTTTTGTGTGTGCATAGATATAGTATTTTTTATCTGCACTGTTGCACGCATGGTCACGAAGCTTTGTGTATACTATATATTCACCTTTCTCACATATGTTAGTGCTTATAGAAAAGTAGATTGTTCTGTAATGTCCAACATTTCCTATTAAATTAATTATGCTTCGTACTTGCATTAAATACAGTGAAGCAAGCCAGTCATTGCATAATTTTTCCTCTTGGTTCATCCTTTGCATTGACCTTCAAATTTGCATCGCTTATGAGCAAAGAAAAGACAACAAATCTTTAATTTGGATATAGTTCAGTAACGAGAAACACAGTAGCATAACTGTTTAATGCATTTTCACTAGCGTTATCCAATGTACCATTGCTATTCCTGGTTGCAATAACTCTTTGCTTCAAGTTAAACATATTGTCCAGTGTAAATGAAATCGGGGTAGATTCGATTTCTTCAGAATATAGCTTGCAAAACTAATTAATTTATCTATTACATTTTAAAGAGAATATTTAGAAAGGAAAATGTGATTTTAAAAAACAAACAGTAATAGTTATAAGTTGATGAATGAAAACAAAATTTTTACGTAAGCAAAATCCAAAACTTAAAAGATAAAACAAATCTCAGGTACACCCACTGATGAAACATATCTTTCTTTATGCCGAAATTTAGCGTCTACTTGGAAATTTGTAGCGACTACATAGATAGTCTACATACCAAAAGGTATCAGGGAATATGCCGTCATTGAAAATCAAAAGAAAGAAGTTCTGAAGTTGTCAACTACAGATCAAATTAAAAAGATTTGTAGTGATTCATCCTATGGTGTACGCATTGAATTTGAGTGACAATTATCAACAATACAAATCCAATTTCAAGCCTTTGAAGAAGAAGGGAGCATAAATATTAATCCATGGATTATACTTTTCTCATCTACAACTGTGGGTGACACTGTTATGACGTCAAATTTAGATTGTTATCCGCCACTTAAACGTATCTTTTGAAACAGTAGTGAATGAGTTTGACATTACCTCCCCCTATAATGGATTTAGAGTGCCTATGTCAATAAAAGATTAAATTTTCGCACGTAAAATTATGTTAAGCTTTACCGTCTTTACCTTTATAAAATTAACACAATCGCATGTAAACATTTAATTTTGGAATAGTACCAACATTTGCGTAACAAAATACAAATTTCCAGTCTGAAAAAATGCTTCCTAGGAGAAATATTTTGTACTTCGTATTTAAAAATTTGTAGTTGAAGTTTTCGAGAACAATTACAAATGCCGGCATTTGTAAAAACGGCCGTTTTCGTCAAGTCTAAAAAGAAACTTCGAATGTAATTTATCGCCAATGAGAACTCTATGTTAAACCACTGTAATTCAAATGGCGGTAAAACAAGATGGTCAAATTCAGAAAAATCTCCTTTTGCTGTTGTGCGATATGTTTTGCGGCTTGAGGTGACTCATCATTGCATATCAAAAGCGATTTTCCCATCGGCGGTTACTAATCAATCTGAACGTCTAGGACTATTTTTGCTATGTTTGTCGGCGCAATAATTGACAGGAAACTCGCATATTTTATTCGCCGAAAATGTCTTCAAAAAAAAGGAACCGCATTTTTTCTTTAGGACAACTTAAGCGTTTTCTACGATTCACTTGGCTTAACAATTAGCCAAAAAGTTTCGAATTTAAAAAAATAAGAGTTTTGATGCATTCACAACTTCTACATCAATCCTTGTTTCGATAGCCAAAGGATTCTACTGGCGTCATACATTCAAAGTATGATCTTAGGATTGACCAGGAAGCTGAGAATGGTTATTAAAGAGAGCAAACAAGGGATAGGTATACATATTTGCGATGTGTACAAACACTTGATTGAGCGATAGAAAAAAAGTGAGCCCAGTGCTTCAAAATTTATTCCGAGTGGTGTGGCAATGTTAGCAGGCGGTAAACTGCGCATTCGTTTGTCAGCCATGTATAGAACAATTTCCTTACTCTGTGTATACTGCATGTTTGGTCCCTTACCTTACTGTGTTTTGTATGGCATATGTTTGGTCCCTTACCTTACTGTGTTTGTATGGCATATGTTTGGTCCCTTACCTTACTGTGTTTGTATGACATATGTTTGGTCCCTTACCTTACTGTGTTTGTATGACATATGTTTGGTCCCTTATCATACTGTGTTTTTATGGCATATGTTTGGTCCCTTACATTACTGTGTTTGTATGGCATATGTTTGGTCCCTTATCATACTGTGTTTTTATGGCATATGTTTGGTCCCTTACATTACTTTGCTTGTATAGCATATGTTTGGTCCCTTACCTTACTGTGTTTGTATGGCATATGTTTCGTTCCTTACCTTACTGTGTTTGTATGACATATGTTTGGTCCCTTACCTTACTGTGTTTGTATGGCATATGTTTGGTCCCTTACATTACTGTGTTTGTATGGCATATGTTTGGTCCCTTACCTTACTTTGTTTGTATGGCATATGTTTGGTCCCTTACCTTACTATGTTTGTATGGCATATGTTTGGTTCCTTACCTTACTGTGTTTGTATAGCACATTGTTGGTCCCTTACCTTACTATGTTTGTATGGCATATGTTTGGTCCCTTACCTTACTGTGTTTGTATGGCATATATTTGGTCCCTTACCTTACTTTGTTTGTATGGCATATATTTGGTCCCTTACCTTACTGTGTTTGTATGACATATGTTCGGTCCCTTACCTTACTGTGTTTGTATAGCATATGTTTGGTCCCTTACCTTACTGTGTTTGTATGGCATATGTTTGGTTCCTTACCTTACTGTGTTTGTATAGCACATGGTTGGTCCCTTGGTCCCTTACCTTACTGTGTTTGTATGGCATATATTTGGTCCCTTACCTTACTTTGTTTGTATGGCATATGTTTGGTCCCTTACCTTATTGTGTTTGTATGGCATATATTTGGTCCCTTACCTTACTGTGTTTGTATGACATATGTTCGGTCCCTTACCTTACTGTGTTTGTATGGCATATGTTTGGTCCCTTACCTTACTGTGTTTGTATGGCATATGTTTGGTCCCTTACCTTACTTTGTTTGTATAGCATATGCTTGGTCCCTTACCTTATTGTGTTTCTATGGCATATATTTGGTCCCTTACCTTACTGTGTTTGCATGACATATGTTTGGTCCCTTACCTTACTGTGTTTGTATGGCATTTGTTTGATTTCGTATCTTACTATGTATAACATATGCTTGGTCCCTTACCTTACTGTGTCTGTATCGCATACCTTTGGCCCCTTACCTTACTGTGTCTGTATAGAATTTCCTTGGTCCCTGACATTACTGTGTCGGTATAAAATATCCTTGGTCCCTGACATTACTGTGTCTGTATAGAATATCATTGGTCCCTTACATTACTGTGTCTAAGTCTTTATATCTTAAACTCTTCTTTACTACTTATCTACCGATATATACATTGATTTTTTTAAAAATATTTTTTTGTTTAAATCCTTTTGTACAGTCATTTTTCACATTTAGAAAGATGATTTAACTGAGTTTGCTAACGATCTATAATCCCAACTGCATATTATATCAATATTGATTCAAATAATTGATAAAATAAACAAAACAAGTGGTTTTTGTTTGCATTGCGCATTCTTTAATAAAGAGCTTTTTATTTAAAAAACAAATCTGAATTAATATGACAGCAAATTACTTTAAAATGTAATTAGTCGGTTTGAAACTAAATTTCTCTGTCTGTCTGTGTGTGTATATATATATATATATATATATATATATATATATATATATATATATATATATATATATATATATATATATATATATATTCATTCTCAGTGGTGACTACTCTAACTCTTTAACTTCAGTTTCTCCTTGAAAACTTATTCGTTTCTTTATTAAATTGTCTCAATATTTTATAAACAATTGTGTTGCCGTTGACGATTTTAAACAAATTTGATGATAAATAGTAAGCTACTACAAACAGAATTATATGTGTTATAAAGTGTTTATGAGTCTAAACAAATTTTAGGGCAGCACGTTTCCAATTATTTAGACAAGCTAAGTATATGTTGCATGGAATGAGACTGGCTACATTTGATTTTGATTTGTCTTTGAGTAAGAGGGAAGACACAAAAACGTCGGTCATTGTTACAAATTTCAAGTGGCAGCATTCCGATTCATACCACAGAACGAGTCACACATTTGTTGAATTAGTGTGTCATGGAATGGCTGTTTGTTATATAATGTATATCAATGCGGTCTAAATGATTTCATTGTAATCTCTCGGTTTTAATGCAAGTGCAAGGTGTTCAACTATGTAGGCCTTGAGCAGAATATTTTCCGGAAAATTTTTACAACTATGTTCCAGTTATGCACATGTTTCAACGAGAGAATAAACTAGTCATGTGCTTATCACCAGTTTATTGAACATTTTATATTTAGTCCACCTTAAAAACCCTCATTAAATCAGTTATATTTAGTGTCATGGCAACGATTTAAACAAATAAAGGAAAAGCTGACAGTTATACACCCACTGTTGATGCTTCAATTAGAACTTCAAAATTTTTTCAGAATTATTTATACGTTATACAATAAAAACACAGTAAGGAAATTGTTATATACATGACTGACTACGTGCTGTTTACCGCCTGATAACATTGTCACGCCACTAGGAATAAATTCATACACAATGGGTCACACCACTCGGAATAAATTCTGAAACACTGGGATCACACTTTCTGCTATCGCTCGATCAAGAGTTTGTACAAAGTGCAAACATATCTACGTGTCTCTTGTATGCCGTCTTTAAAATAATAACCGTTTACGTCAGCATTTCTCTCTTATCGATTACCATTTAGATTTTGACTAGGTATTTTGTCTCAATCTCTCCAACCACCCGTATCTCTGTTCGTAACAACACTGTATTATGTGACGTTGCTGATAGTAACATTACAATGATCTCAGTATGGGCATTATTATTATTATTATTATTATTATTATTATTATTATTATTATTATTATTATTATTATTATTATTATTATTATTATTATTAAACACCTAATTAATCTATTAAGTACATATAGTTAATATGTTAAATACAGCTAATTAACCGATTAAACACATCTAATTAATGTATTAAATAAATCTAATTAATGTAATAATTAATATAATTTATTAAATACATCTAATTATTCCATTAAATACATCTAATTAATCTATTAAATACATCTAACTAATCTATTAAATCTATACAATTAATCTATTCAATGCATTTTAAAAATTTGGAATGATATTGAAATTCTCTAATGCTGGATCTTAATTGTAGATTTTAAATCCGAGTAAATTTTTCGTGCTAAGATAATTTTGATGAGCATGGAGAAAGCCTCGAAATGACGAATCTCCTTATCTGGAGTGCACGACAGAACTCGTATTTTGGCAGCTTACAATAATCAAACTCGGAATTCGGTGGCCTACAATACGCAAACTAGGATTTTGGAAGCTTACAATAAACAAACTATTATTTTGGTAGCTTATGAAAATCAATCTCGGATTTGGATGCTTAATAAGCAACTCATATTGAGGTCCTTACAATAAGCGACCTCAGACTTGGTTGTTTACAATAAGCAAACTCAGATTTGGTTGCAAATTGGCACTTTGGATGTTTGCAATAAGCAAAGAAATTTAAGTTCACGAAATTTTAATGCACAAAAACATATGTATAAAATTATTTGATAAATATCTATAGTTTGGTTTGCTAAAAATTAGCAAATATTAAAATTGTAAGTAAAATAATGTGGACACTGAGTGTGCACTCAGGCAGAGAAGTTTTATAAATAGAAGTTCAGATCTGTGATGAGGAAATAAACTCGATAACATCAACACTCTTACATGGTTTGAAACTGTCAATGAGTTCTGGACGAATATTGGCATTAATCAAGAATATGACACATTTGTGAAATAAAAATAAGAAAGAATGTGAAAGAAATGAAATACGTTAACGTACTTCCTAATAGTCAACATAAGATTTGTACAACAGTTTTTAGAACTATACTGTCTCATATTGTAAAAAATGGAAACTTGTACTAATTTTCAACGCTACAGAGTATGATATTGTACAAAATGGAAATTTGTACTACATTTTTCAACACTATACTGTCTCATATTGTAAAAAATGGAAACTTGTACTAATTTTCAACGCTACAGAGTATGATATTGTACAAAATGGAAATTTGTACTACATTTTTCAACACTATAGTGTCTCATATTGTAAAAAATGGAAACTTGTACTAATTTTCAACGCTACAGAGTATGATATTGTACAAAATGAAAATTTGTACTACATTTTTCAACACTATAGTGTCTCATATTGTAAAAAATAAAAACTTGTACTAAAGTTTTCAACACTGTAGCGTTTCATATTGTAAAAATGGAAACTTGTACTAGTTTTCAACGCTATAGAGTCTGATATTGTATAAAATGAAAATTTTACTAGTATTCAGCACTATAGTGTCTATTATTGTACAAAATGGAAATTCACAAGGAAACCAGCTAATATATGATGTCACCTTTACTTTTTCATCAGAAATGTTTAAAATTGCATACTATATTTGTTAACAAACGGGTCATCAAAATATAAAAGCTTCACAATTCGTCAACACAAGCGCGCATCTTGTATTGAAAATAATAAACTTTCTTTTCCGTAGAGACTAGTAGTAGGCAAAAACCTTGGTAAACCTGTTTATCTTCTCGCCTATTTAAGGGCTTTTTCTTCCACGTACTGACAGCCAGTCGTGGTCATATGTAAATATGTTGACACATCAGGTTGCATGGTTTCCTTTCTCAGTAAATGCAATTCCTTCCTGAATAACTCTGACGTAGAACAAAATGTCAATACATAATTATGTTAAATAGAGGTGTATATTAGTTTGCTATTATAATCTTGATTTTTTTGTGTTAAGGGGTATTATAAATTGACATCATTATTTACAAATACTTTTTGGTATAAAAGTCTACTTGATTTTACGACGAGTGACGTTATTGTTGTCGTCATTGTCTTTAACAAAGGCTGGCTTTTGGTGTTCAGGATGCATTCTACAGATATTATGAACTTCGAGTGTGACAGGTGTAATATTAACTCGTTTGCATTGCAGCACGAACAGTGGAGAAAGTGTTGGCTTACCTCCATGTTGTTTTCATGTACTGTGGCTGAAATTTCTTTCGATATTCTACTTACGGAATTTGTACATGATCTAAGCAAACATATAACCAAAATGACCGCTTCTTTATGCTCGAAAAAATAAATCTGAATGAATTAGTGTAAAGTACGCTGTCTCAAGCAGTTATTAAATTTCCCAGGCTAGTCAATACCAGCTTCTGAAAGTGTAATAAATGAATTACCAAAAATATAAAATGCAAAAGTTGTTATCAGCCCCTTGTTTTATTATTTAACTCAGAAGTCCAGTAAGTGAAAATGGCCAAACGGAGTAAGCATTTCTTTAAAAAAAACGCACATATGAAGTAAGGCCAAGCTGTATACTCTAAAACTCATGTAGTACCCAATCAACAAAATAAAGTGAATTAAACTTTAGTTTAACAATACCAGACACATAAAAGGTCATTATAATCTGAGTTTGTGTGTGCGTGTGTGTTTCTTTGTTTGTGTGTATGTGTTTGTGAAGGAGAGAGTAACCTGGGTAATTTTCCTTTTCTTTAAAGTTATAATCCAATGCAATATACGAAACTGTAGAGCACCACATTAAGTCTTTTTCACAGGCACCATTTCATTATTTATGAAATTACAATTCAGTTCATGAATGGACTAAGTATCTGAAAGATCTGTATTAACTCTAGTTATGAAAAGATTGCTCTGATCATCTTAGAAAACTAAAACTAATTCTATCAATAATTTGTGACGTTATTCTTTTAACTGTGCATATTAGGAAGATAACATCAGGTTGTTAAAATAATAAATGAGAATATGTCTTGTTTCAAATGAGCTACGAAACTATGGTTTCTGTATGCTGACTGCATATCGTTAAACTTGAAGATTCGTAACAACTGAATATTTTCTAAGATATGCAGTGTATCCTTCATATTAAATATCAGTATGATTGCTAATACGAGTTATTGTAGAAAGTACAGATGAATAACTTGCAACACTTGCCTTAGCAACCAGTCCACATCCATATTATAATATTCTTATCAAGCTAATTAGATTTTCACATCCTCACTACAGAACTTTTACCCAGCTAATTAAATAAAAACAAAATGTCAAATAAGCATCGAAATAATAGACCATATGTATACAATCGAAGTAATAGACCACATCTATACCATTAAAGTAATAAACCATATGTATACCATCAAAGTATAAACCAAAACTATACAATTAAAGTAATAGACCACATCTATACCATCAAAGTAATAGACCATATGTATACCATCAAATTAACAGACCGTATCTATACCATCAAAGTAATAGACCGTGTCATACCATCAATGTAATAAAGCAAAACTATACCATCAATCTAATAAAGCAAAACTATACCATCAATGTAATAGACCATATCTATACAATCCAAGTAATAGACCATATCTATACCATCAAAGTAATAGACCAAAACTATACCATCAATGTAATAAAGCAAAACTATACCATCAATGTAATGGACCACATCTATACAATCAAAGTAATAGACCATATCTATACCATCAAAGTAATAGACCACATATATACCATCAAAGTATCAAAGTAATAGACCGTATATGTACCATAAGTGGAAAAAGAAATCAGTCAAGTATGGTAACAGTTTGTTGCGAGTGCAGTTTAATATTTGCGATATTATAACATGTGAACATAATCACTTTATGTGATTCTGATTGGTCCAAATAATCTCATAAAATTAGTGTGCAGTATTCCTTTTACTGATTGAAAGCGATCGTGGGAAAACACTTTACCATCACATGGAATTTTGTGTGCCATGTATAGCATATAATAACATAGAAATAGCTAAAACCCAAGAAGATGAGAACCACAACCGTAAGTAAAATTAAGAGCATTGGTCAGTTGATAACGTGTGTGGGGTAGGTTGGAGGGGGACCCTTAAAACTTTAGCATGGAATATACCCTATATACAATCGTGTTTTAAATGTTAACTTACAGAATTAAGCAAACACATTTATTCAAAGAAGAATGTGGACATAAATCGGTCTCCAAACTGACAGAAGTTTATCCCACCACTACATATTTACTCGGTAAATATGTGATACAATTCCGACTCAAAATGTAATTTGTTTGCATATTCTTTAGTCTAATGTTCCAAGTCAAGTACTGCAAATATCTGGTCACAAATACATTACAGTAAATATGCATCATTAACCAATTTTTCACATGAATATTGCAATAATTTAATGTTTAGTTGTAAAAGTTACATGTTAGTTTACATCAACATGGATCGTCTACTGCAAACTAGCGGGTACTGCATCAAACAATGCGACATCACGCGCACTGGTTATTTTGTATTGAAAAATGATTTTGCCAGTGCATAATGTTCTACTTATTCGGAAGGATGCCATGTTCATTGACAGTTTGTAAGAAAAGTATAATCTACTTTTAAACTTAAATACTAGTTCGACAATGTTTGGGACTATTTGCGCACAACTAATGAAATATGCATCGTTATTAAAACTCCATACGAGTATATTTTCTGAATAAAAATCGTTTGTCAGAACACGGATGGGGCAAAACTGCCAGACAGAAGCTATTTTCGACGCTTTTTTGAGGAATATTCACCAATAAAAATGAGAACATCACCTAGACTGAGAGGGAATTTGAGGTTTGATCGTAGGAGACGGAAACTAAACGTTATTTGGTAGTTGCAACAGTAGTAAATGACCCTCAAGCAGTGGACATACGTATGAGCAAGTGAATATTTTGCGAAAATTGTAAAGCGTAAAGGTCAATCGATTGAAACGGTAACCAAACCTCAAACAGGTCTTAGTCAATGTCAAAAAAATAACATTTAGCAGCAATTCTACATAAAATAAGCAAAATGTAATTAATGTAAACACATGTCATAACCATGTCACATTTTTATTCCTCAGCTAAATAGGGTCGATAATATAGCATGCTTCACTGATGACGCCATTTGCCGCTTGTTTTCTTTCTATTTATTGATGTATATAGCTTGGCTCACTGACCAGAGTTAAAGTTTAAAAAATAGAACATCTATATCAACAGGGCTTATTTTAATATCAGAGGAATGAAATAATGATTTAATTGTGAAGAAACCACACCAAATTTTGAATAGATTTTTATGGAAAGACAGCGGAACGAGAAGTATTGGAGGTTACTAGTTCTAGTGTTGGAGAATCTCAACCCTGGACTTTCCTGCTATTACACAGAGAGCTGAAGAGACTAAATTTTCAACGTCAGAACATGACCCCTATTACGGCAGATAAGCGATAAGGCGGACCAGAATTAAAATTAAATAACATTATAAATTGAAACGGTGGACCAATAAAAAATGTAAATAACGATACTGAATGAAACGGTACGTCAGTAGTAAATATAAATAATGGTATAAATTGAATTTAAAAAATCAGCTATTTATGCGGTTGCTTTTCTGACAATTCGTCTCTTGTTTTTCTGCGTCGTCTACAATGATATCAAAGCAGCATCATACAACAGGTGCTTTTTATGTTAGGTGACCGTTAGTCAAAAGACAATATCAATGGACGAACCAGTGTGTGTCTGTGCCTCTCTCTCTCTCTGTGTGTGTGTGCTATAACCGAAATACATCGCGCGACTGGGCCATGATCCCACAAAGTACCCTGTGTAGCGCAGAGGTTACACGCGCTTCGCACCTTGGCGTCTCTACGTTTGATTCCCATTACCGACATACATCAGGATATCATGTGGTCACTTGGACGTTTGCCGATTGTGTTGTTTGTTATTCGTTTTTATTTTTTTTATATGTAAAAAATAGTTTTCCAATTTTATTTACTGCAAAAAGTACTTAACATCAATTTTTGATTCATTCGGAGTACTATAACGTTTTAAATGGTTAAGAAACCGTCAGTCTACATTCTATAATGTTCAAAACAATAGTGCAACATTTATGGAAGCAAGAGGCAATTTATTACAGCATGATAGCCATGCTGGCATTTGCTTCCGTAATATATGAAGTGCTCTAACATCTGAACAAGATTAAAAAACGAAACAATGGACTCTTTTTCGCTGACAATGCAGGTTTCGGTTGCAAAATACATTATTATACGCTCACTCGTGCTGATTGTAATGTGCGCATTTTTATTTTTACAATTTCCATTCACCAATTTCAATTGAAAAATTAAACGGGAAATATCCACTGGAAAAATTGAAAAAAGCAGATTTAAATTCGATCTGTATTTTTGGGACTGCACGACACAGCAATTCTTTTAAGGTCTTTCGTTCCGAGGTAGTTAGAGTAAAGTATCTTGACCAATGATACGTCCAGTAGCCAATTGAGCTGATCCGATGGGGATCAGATGGGGATAAGATGGGGGGGGTAGGAGGAAACTCGCATTCTTCCGATCATGAGTCCACGTCCTTAATCTCTATCCACCGTGTCATTTTGAGTGAAAGAATCATAAATTAATTTACAGGTATTATCTTTGAAGCAAAGATAATAACTTTACTGTTTTACTGTGTTTAATTGATTAACTATGATTATACAATTTGCATATAAATAGGTGATGTGATGTGATTATGATTTTTAACGTAGCTTTAATAATTTTATGATTTTTAACGTAGCTTTAGCAACATTTTGCTACGATATCTGCAGTGTGGCAGTTTATAGTGATGTCTAGCACTGGGGCATCATGCCGCTGACCTGTAGCATGATGTCCCACCCAATCACATTATCCTGACACCAGATGGACACTTGGCACTCACAACAACTGCAATATCTTTTTCATAAGAAAACGTAAAATGCAAGGGAAAAATCCCGATGTTATAAATTAATTAGTTCTCATATTTCTTAGTTTCAGATTACAAATACAGCATTTAAATTTTATTTATTTATTTTATCTTATAGATTCGTGTTATTTTCTCACTTTTATGTAATTCCTGTCATGTAATTCTAATTAAACTGGTCTACAATGTTCTGCAAGGCGTCTGTTTCAAAGATAAAATGTACTATTTATTATGTATTTTGATGTGCTGACTTAAAAATGACAATTAAAACAATGGATTGGCTGCTGTTTCCAAGATATTTAAGTTTTTAGATTTTACGTCTATGTATATACAGAGTTTTAATTATAAATTGTAAAACTAGGTCTTTTCGTGTGTTTATGTTTGCATTACATGATAATATTTCCCCTGTCTTGTTTATGTAACACTTTAAAAACAGCAAAAAGGTTATAAAAATATAATTTATTATGAAACAAAAGGCAACAAACTATTAGGTATGTAGAATTATATACTTTAGTCCTTATTCAGGGTCTACTGGCTTGTCTTTTGTATTCATTAAATGGAGTATCTCGTGTCACTGTCCAGATGATATAATTTATCAACAAAGAATGTCCGCTTCAAGCTTCCAAATATGGCCGGACATGCAGATTATCTTTAAATTTATAGCAAGTAATGAAAATATCTTCCTTCTTGACATCGACAATCTATGTTTGTGCACAATAAGTTCTAAAGTAGATTGTTATTGTAAAAATGCTTAATTCAAGACAAAATAGTTCCATAATACTGAGAGTGCAAGATTAAAATAAACGTTTTATAAGTTCATCCGTATCACTAAAACATCATGTAATGGTTCTTGGAATAAAAGTCCACCATATTTTAAGAGGAAAAATGGCCAATCTATTGTAATTATTAGAAGTTCCTTACAATCATCAACAACACCAGCCCAGAGTTAAGTCCAGAACGAACACACAGAACTCAAATATAGATACTTAGGTTTATATTTTTTGACTTCAAATAGGAAGGTTGCAACCATTAGGGTCCCACACTCATATATATCTATATATATATATATATCTATATATATATATATATATATATATATATATATATATATATATATATATATATATATATATATATATATATATATATATATATATATGTAGGTAGGTAGGTATGTGCGTGTGTGTTTGTGTGTGTGTGTGTTTAAACGTTAATTTCCTAATGTCCTGCTAACGAAGCGTAAATTAGGTATGGGGGGAGCGGGTCAAAATGATTGAAATCAGGCTTCGTGTTTGCTAAGGCCGTTTCAGCTTGCATTTTTCTTTTACGTAAAATATGTCTCTGATAGACAGAGCTAGAAATTTAATTTAGCGAACTGTGATAAATAAGCTTGGTTTTGCAACCTATGACATGCCAGACTCTTTGGAAAAGGCACGCGGTACGAGTTGTGGTTTTACATTGTATATACTATAAACGATAGTTAAATTACCTGGTCGAATATGACTAATATTTCTTTAATAGACTAAAATTTGTACATTTTATTCATATTATCAAAGCTTTAGTAAGTATTTATTCCTCACACACACATACACATACACACACAGACACACATTATACGATTCGATGATTATGAGATTTATAATGCATGAGACATTAGAGTCATCAGTTTAAATTTTTAAAAAAAACAAGTTTACTGTTTTCATGTGCCAAGAAACTAATTATTTGGGGCACTCTTTCTGTTTCAGTTAAAGTTATTTTTTTTTATAAATATCAATATTTTTGACAGACATCCTGTAGATGGCACTATTTTGGCGTCAATATAGTACTTCTTAGCAACGTGAATTGTTTGTATTTGTCTATCTTCTTAACATCTGTAATTACTGTTTTCTCTTTTGAACTAGTTGCATTTCAATTTACAAAAATATTTCGCAAAGAAAGAAGAAAGTAATCTGTGAGCTCTGGGAATCTACTTTACTGAAGAATTCACGCTTAAAGCTGACGGTATTGCAGTCCCAGATTCCCAAATCATTTATAAAATAAGCAGCAGTGGTCTTGGATGAAAAGGCTTAGTAATGTAATCATAAAATATAAGCGTCGTTTATCGTTGGGACCAGAATAGATGACGCCGTAAATATTTAATAAAAGAGAAATTTGATAGCTTTTAAGTATCATTCGAATCAATTAAAATGTTATTACATTATTTTCCTGGTATCTAAGCTTATGTTGAAATATCATCAACGATGTAAAAGAAACTTAGTTTATAATCCAAAGAAGACAGGATAAAAATCAATGTTGATAGTAATATTTTTTACACGTATCCTGTTGGATGCACGTCATGGCGTCAAATGTTTTTGCCTTCGACAGCGAAGCATCTTTTGAGAATTAAGTTGAGAACTCGACACGCTTATCTTCATAGCATAAAATACATTTTTTTTCGTGTTCTTTTTTTTTAATAAAACGATTCTGATATATGTCAGTTTTAACACTTAAACAGACTGACTTGTAACCATAAATATAATATTAAACTTTGAGCATGTTATGTTGAAGATTTGCATTATCTCCTGCTGACCGGACAATCTATTATCTTAATTCGTATTATCTATGCGTGGATAACCCATTCTTTTCACACACAAACAGTTAATAATACGATTTAAAGTTACTTAGTTATTGATAAAATACAATAAAAACATCAAAGAATATGAAGTAAATCAGTTTAAATGTAAACAAAACTTTAGATAGTTCAAATGCCGAAAATTTGTAAATATTTTTTAAGACTCGTTCTGTTTAATTTTGGAATGACAGTCATCAACGTTTTATCCATAAGTCACTGACAGAGTGAGTCTTCAAAATAATTAATAATTAATAATTATATATTTTATCGATAGTTGATACATTATTTTTTTTAATTTTCAATTTAATTGACTAACAGTTTATCCTCTCCAACAAATATGAATGCTGCAGACAAACAATCCATAGTTGGTTGTGTTTTCAATTTTTTTGATTGATGAATATTCTTCGCATCGTAACATCTGTAATGACTTTAAAATTATTATAGTAGTGTTGCATATATTACAGTAATGAAGAAAATTGTTTCATATTAAAATATAGAATGAAAAGCAAATTAAATTACCATATTATTTAACGGCGACCTTATGGAAAAAGTTTAAGTTAATCATGCCGATAAAAGATTCTTGTTAATCTCTCTGTGGGATTAGAAGATATATCAGAAAGATTCATTATGAGGATATAATCAAGTTTTAAATACGATTACAACTCAGCAAGTTTATTCTGCTCAAATATTAATGGCTGTCGTCATGGAAACAAATCCGAGTTTAAGCCTCAGTTATGAAGGGACATCAGAACATTGGTATATTAAATCGATTATAATCTACAGCCGGCAAGACACGCTGTTTTGAACGAACAATATAGCAAATATCAGTTGAAGAGTGGAATTACTACAACACTGTGCCAATCTCGGTGATTGTAGACCATATTTTCCAATCTATCAAGAAAGTATGTAAATAAAATGACAGTTGTAGAGCAGGATGACGACAATATTATATTCCAATGGAGATATCGCTAAATATTACGTTCTCTTTGGAGGATAAAATCAGTACATTGTCAGTGTTTAAGTAGCCTTTTACAATTTATCAAAGGGGCCCCGAGTGGCCGAGTGGTCTAAAGCTCTGTCCGTTACGGATCACTGCCATCTCACCTCTGTCTGCGTGTGTTCGAGTCTATGATTCAGCTAATGTAGGTATGTGAGAAAGCTTGCCAGTAGCTTCTCGTGGGTCGGTGGTTCTTTCCGGTGATTTCCCGGTTTCTTCCTCCACCATTAATACTGGCCGCCATGAATAGCCTATCGTGTGCTGAAAAATGGCGTTAAGCCCAACAACAATAACAACAATTTATCAAATAAGTCGGAGTATCGTTTAGTACATTTTTGGTACAATTTTTTTTGGACAATAACTAATTCATACGAAACTACAGTAAACTGAGACGATAAATGGCTCAACATTGTATATCATTCGTTAGTTTTTCACATCTCGTAAAATATGATCTGCACACGCCGTTTGATATTTGCCGCTTTAATTTCGTTTTAGTTGTAGTCCATTTTTTTCTTTTTTTTATTCTCCAGGCCATCATCTCAAAGGGATATCACACTGCACCGGTTTTCACTTGTTGCATAAATCTATGTTCGTAATTATTCAATGTTTAGAAAGAATTTTAAAAGATTATATCGCTTTAGAACTGAAAAGTGAAATATTCTCTCTCTCTCTCTCACACACACACAGACACATACACACACATACACACACACACTCACACACGAATCGTATCAGTGACTGTTTTCAAGTTATAGCTATATACTGATGTCGTTCATTCCTGATGTCATTCTAGAATGTAACCGCCTTTAGTTAAGGTAAGGGATGCAGTTGTCAATTTTGGGCATTGTAGATTTGCATAAATTGAGACACTAAATTTGTATGAATAAAGTATCCTGAAATAGTAAAATTTTAGATTTTAAATATGTGTTCACAAAATGAATTATATAATTTAGATATTGAAGATTTTTTTCCACATTTCAGCGTTGAAAGCTAAACTACTGTTTTGGATTGATAACATTGCCAACAGCACGCGTCTTGGATTAAAACAATTCAATTAAAATGTTGATTGATTGTTCAGTAATAAGGTGGCACGCATAGCTTAGTACTATCAGTTGCCAAATTCGTTAAAGTTTTAATATATTCAGACATCTAGCCATCTTAATAATTACAATATATTTTGCGCTTGTAAATTTTGAACGTTTGTTCAGCCGTTCGTGATTATTAGAGGATGCAAGAGGTTCTGCTAAGTGTACTCAAGAACAAGCCGGGTACGTCTTAGATTCGAGTACAAGCCGGGTACGTCTTAGATTCGAATGCAAGCCGGGTACGTCTTGGATTCGAGTACAAGCCGGGTACGTCTTCGATTCGAATACAAGCCGGGTACGTCTTAGATTCGAATACAAGCCGGGTACGTCTTAGAGTCGAACACAAGCCGGGTACGTCTTAGATTCGAATACAAGTCGGGTACGTCTTAGATTCGAATACAACCCGGGTACGTCTTAGATTCGAATACAAGCCGGGTACGTCTTAGATTCGAGTACAAGCCGGGTACGTCTTAGATTCGAATACAACCCGGGTACGTCTTAGAATCGAATACAAGCCGGGTACGTCTTAGATTCGAATACAAGCCGGGTACGTCTTAGAATCGAATACAAGCCGGGTACGTCTTAGATTCGAGTACAAGCCGGGTACGTCTTAGATTCGAGTACAAAGTTTAACCCCGAGTTCTCTAGAAAAGAGAATCCAAGCCCTACTGATTATTTCTAAGAAGTACCAGTACGATGTTATTTATACGTAATGTGACCGATGAAGCTCTTATTCTTTCACGTAGATCACACTAATATCAGTACATTTGTAGAAACACAAGGAAGGCTGATTTCACAATCGTTAAAATACAAGGAATGTTGATTTCACAATCGTAGAAACACAAAGAAGGCTGATTTCACACGAGCTGTTTTTTTTAAGTGAATTCTTTGAAACTACTCTAAGTGTGGTCTAATAAAACATATTGATGTTGAACTCAGTTTTTCTACTACTGATTACTGCAAACCCATTTTCCTTCAATACAGCAACCTGAGGACATTGTGCTTGCTAGCCAAGATGACGCAGTGACTTGAATGGAATTCTGCAATTTGATGGCTGAAACAAAATTTTAACCGATAATCTGATTTTCTGATTTTTTTAAAAAAAAATATTTAAAAATTGCCATGTTTCTATTTCATGTGTAGTTTTTACTTTGGTCATAGTTTGTTTCTATATGTTTCTCGTCGAAGAAAATCTGCTATTGTTTTGAATTCGAATTTACAAAACTGTCTGGGATGATTCGGTTTGTGGTTGCATGGGTAGGTTGACGAGCCATAATATGTGACCTGGCTAGAGATGGTGATGCTGGCGAATACAATTTCGTGTGCTCAAAGCCGGGTCGAGTCTGCCACTTAAAGTACTCGAATCTGAAAATTTAGAATCTGCTGTAAGCAAACACGCCAGCACGGCTCTTTATTAGATTTTATTTATTAGATACAGGTATATTTTAGACTTCTTTTAGAAGTTACGAAAGCACTTCCTTACTCGACTATTTTTCTCACCTTCATACAAGATTTGTTGACTGTACATGCAAAATTGCATATCTTGAACGTGCAATTGGAAAGCGAACAGTGTACCAGACAAAAATGTTTTCATTAATTATATAACGACCTATTGTTTGCATACAGAGAAAAAGAAGAAAAGGAGTGGGTGGCCTGAATTGTGTCAGTAGTGGTTCTACAATAAAAAATTTTGTATCAAAAACAAAAATAACAGTTTACTTCTAATAATTGATTTTATCTGCTCCTGCGATATCCTTCTCAAGTCACTAGTGGTTTTTGCCACTAGTAACTGCATAGATACGCCGAACATGTTACAAGTTTGACTGGTAAGATAGGGTTGAGGTCTAATTAAAAGTCCGGTAGTAGAAAGGTTTATCTTGATTGCTAGTAACCGACACAAGAGACTATGCCAGAGCAAAAGAGAGTTGTCAAACATGTTATACTTAGATTTATTCAGCGAACATAATCACTTTGGCACAGTACACCAGAAACTCTTCGATGTGCAGATTCATTCAACGGCATTGCATCACATATGTGAAATTCTATGTGACTGTTGGCTAGTCCAATGGAGATATCGCTAAATATTACGTTCTCCGTGGAGGATACAATTAATTAATTACAACATCTGGTCAAAGTGAACACAAAGTAATCATGAAACCCTATGGATATATTCAGATTTAAACTTTCCACGGGAAGAATGTAAATGTAGATAAATTTGAGTCTTGTACTTTCCATCCCCACAGAATACCCGCCAATTTGTTTTCATTGACATTACGTCATTTTAAGTACACTAGCATGAAGGGTCAGTGCACGAAGCTTTGTGTATACCACGCATTTACATTTTACACATATGCAAGCGCCCAGAGAAAAATACATTGTTGTTGTACTGACCAACATATATATTAAATTGATTATGCTTGGCACTTGTATTCTATACCGGGTGAAGCAAGCAAGTCCTTGCATTCATTTCGTATTGATTCGTCTTTTGCACTTACCTTCAGATTTGTGTTGATTATGAGCAAAGAGAAGATAACAAATCTTTAATTTGGATACAGTTCATTGACGAGAAAAACAGTAACACAGTATCAAAACTGTTTAGTGCATTTTGACTAGCGTCATTCAATGTACCATTGCTATTCCTAGTTGCCATAACTCTTTGCAGCACGTTAAATGTATTGTCCTGTGTAAATGAAATCAGGGCAAACTCGATTCCTTCAGAATATAACTTGCAAAACTAATTAATTTATTTATTACATTTTGAAAACAAATCATGAGAAAGAGAAATGTCATTAAAATAACAGTAATAGGAATAGATGAATGGGAACTAACGTTTAATGTAAGCAAAATTCAAAACTAAAAATTAAAAGGTAACGCATTTCTCCGGTACACCGACTGATCAAACATGTCTAGTTTTGTATGCCTTAATTTGGCAATTACTTATAAACTTTTAGCGCCTGCATATATAACCTAATACCAAAAGGTATTAGAGAATATGACGTCATTGAAAATCAATAGAAAGAAGTTTTGAAGTTGTCAACTACAGATCAAATTAAAAAGATTTGTAGTGATTCATCCTACTGTGAACGCTTTGAATTTGAGTGACAATTATCAACAATACAAATCCAATTTCAAGCCCCCAAAGAAGAAAGGAGGATAAAAATCAATCCATGGATTATATTTTTCTCACTTACAACCGTGGGTGCCACGGTCATGACGTCAAATTTAGGTTCTCATCCACCACTAAAGCGTGTCTCTTTCAAATAGTAATGAATAAATTTGACATTAGCCCTAGTCGAATGGATTTAGAGTGTTTACGTCAAGAAAAGATCAAATTTACGCACGTAAAATTATGCTAAGCTTTACCGTCTTTACCTTGACAGAATTAAATAATTTCATCAAAACTTTTTAATTTTGGAAAAGAGCCAACATTTGTATGACAATATAAAAACATTCCAGCCTGAAGAAATGCTTCCTAAGAGAAATATCTTGTACTTCGTATTTCAATAATTATATCTGAAATTTAGAGAATATTAGAAAAGCCGGCATGTTTGTTTTTCTTCATACAAATGACTTTACACTCGTTAGGGTATTTTTAACACGTTAAAGTAAAATGCACATTAAAAAAATTGTTCAAAAACATAGTTTATAAAACAGAAAAATTAAGAATTCAAAATCCAGATGACGTCAAAGGCTTTAGAATTTCGTTTCGATTTTATACAATGTGTATCAAGTAGTGTGTGTGTGTGTGTGTGTGTGTGTGTGTGTGTGATTTAGATTTATAACGGAGCTTTAACAATTTTTTCAGTCATATCGCTACGACGTCTACAGTTTATAGTGATATCTAGCACTGGGGCATCATGTCGCAGACATGTGGAATGATGTCCCACCAAGTCACATAATCCTACCACCAGTCCTAACATTAACCTCTTAATGCTGAGCGCGAAGCGAGGCAGCTGTTAGTACCAGTTTTTAAAAGTCTTTAGTATGACCCGGCCTGGGTTCGAACCTACGACCTCCAGCATCCGGATTAACGCTCTAACGTCTAGGCCACCGGAGTGGCTTTGTCAAGTCGAGAAATAAACATCGGATTTAAATTAGAAAAATAATTTGTTTCTTTTTAGAATTGTCTCGCTTATTTAAAGCACAATTTTGGTGCCGTTGACGATTTTACGCAAATCTGATGACAAATAATAAAACTACTAGAAACAGAAATATATCTGTGTTATAAAGTGTTAATGAGTCTAAATAACATTGAGGGCAGCACGTGTCCAATTATTTAAAAAATCTAAGAATATGTTGCATGGTATGAGATTGGCTAGAGGTACATAACTTTAAAAAATATAGTTAACTAGCGAATGATGTTAGAAAGGTTGCTTTTGGAGTTAGTCTTTTGGGTGACACGTTTATTAACTCATTCTACTTTTACCTGTTAACAAATGAAAGAAAACGTACATGCAGCTTTTCTTTATTTGTTTGTTGTTTACATTAGATTTTGGTTTTGTCGTTGAGTAAGAGACAAGATACAAAACGTCGGTTATTGTTACAATTGTCATGAGGCATTATTCTGATTCATACCACAGAACCAGTCACACATTTGTTGAATATGTGTCATGGAATGGCTGCTTTTTATATGTGTTTTATATTGTACAAGATGGAAACTTGTACTACAGGTTTTAACATTATAGTGTCTCTTATTGTAAAAAAAATGGAAATTTTGTTCTAGTTTTCAATATTATATTGTGTTACACGTATGTAACTGTATTGTTTGTGTGTTAATTTTAAAATCATTTTTTATTTTTGTTTCATTACATTTTATTGTAATGATTATTTTCACGGGATTCGATATTCTTTCAAGTAAATTCTGTTTATTTAGAACGTAGAACCTATTACAGAAGCCTTATTTTTAGCTCACTCTGGTTCATGGAGTTTGTAAACATCTAGTGATAACGATTGGCTATTTATTTCCAATGTCATTTTTCGGCCCACATGTTACCTATGTTGTAAACAGTATTTTTATTATTCATTTCTAGCATGAGCATCTGCTTTCTTAGAGGGGGCTGTTTTTGCTGCGCAACAAATTTCTTTTTTTGCGATCTTCAAGTAGGAAATCATGTAGCATGTCACGTGAAATACATTGTGATCTAAAATCAGGCTTAAAACAGCCAATTGGTATCAAATTAGTTTAGTCGTAAAAAATACTTTCCGGAGCTCAGAAATATTTTGTGTTGTTGCCATTTTTGAGTTGTTTGCTATTTAAGAATAATTTATATTCTCGGGAAAATATGTGCTTCTTCATCAAAGCTTTGGAAAAAGACATTCAGTAGAAATTATTTGGAATTCTAAAGCTGGAATATTTTTCTTGATTCACAAAATTCAACGATGAACTGTTGTCATCTGACGTCATATCCTTCCATATTGGAATTACAGATTCGAACCAGGATTCAATTAGAACTGTTTAGTGATAGGACTTATATTTCATTTCTACGATTAATTTTTGGATTATTTTCACAAACCGTAAGTCCTATTTTTTATTTTTACATTGTTTTCTAGGGAAAATATTTTTGTTAAAATATACAAAGATTTTTGACTTCACTCTTTTCTTTTGTTACATTTGTACGAGCCTACACGTGACAATTGTATCATTTTGTACAAAATGGAAATTTGTACTTTTTTTTCAACATTATAGTATTTCATACTGTACAAAATGGAAATGTGTACTAGTTTTCAATACTATAGTGTCTCATATTGTAGAAAATGGAAATGTGTACTAATTGTCAACAGTATAGTGTCTTATATCATATAAAATTTAAATTTTTGCTAGTTTTCAACACTATAGTGTCTATTATTGTACAATTTGGAAATTCGAAAGGAAACCAGCTAATTTATGCCTCGTTTATTTTTATATCAGACATGTTTAAAATTGCATCACTATATTTGTTAACATAAGGGTGGTCAAAATATAATAAACTTCACAACTGACGTTAACACAAGCGCGCCTCTTGTTTTTAAAAGAATAAACTTTCTCATTTTTAGAGTCTCCTTCCTGGCAAAATGCATTTCACTTGAAAAATCTGTTTATTTTCTCGCCTGTCTGAGGGCTTCTACTTCCCCTGACTGACAGCCAGTCGTGGTCATATGTAAATATATCGACTCATCAGTTTGCATTTGTTTCTTTTCTCTTTTATCGATCGCAATTTTACAACTAAATGCAATTCCATTCTGAATAACTCTGACGTTAAAAATGTCAATACATATTTATGTTAAATAGTTAAATGGAGGTGTATATTAGTTAACTATTATAATCTTGATCAGTTTCGTGTTGAGAAGTACCGCACTTTTATAAATTGCCCTCATTATTTGCAAATACTTATAGTCATACAAATCTACTAATTTTTACAATCGATGTCGTTTGTTATCGTCATTGTCTCTTAAAAAAGGCTGGCTCTTGGGGTTACTGAGGCACTCTACAGATATTATGAACTTCTTCGAGTGTGATAAGTGTAAGTTGAACTTGTTTGCATTTGCAACATGCACAGTGGAGAAAGTGTCGGCATACATCCATGTTACTTTCATGTGCTGTGGCTGAAGTTTATGTTGATATTGTACTTATGGATGTTGTACATGATCTAAGCACATTGCTAACCGAAATGACTGCTCGCAATCAAAGCAATAGACCAGATATATATATATATATATATATATATATATATATATATATATATATATATATATATATATATATATATATATATACCATCGAAGTAATAGACCAAATGTATACACTCAAAGTAATAGACCAAAACTATACCATCAAAGTAATAGACCACATCTATTTTGTCAAAGTAATAGACTACATCTATACCATAACATGAAAAAAAATCAGTCGAATGTGATAGTAGTTTGTTGCAAGTGCAACGCTTAGAGTTCACACCATGATGCATACAGAAAAGAAACCATTTAAATGCGATAAAATGTGTTTTCGTTTAGTCGGTACACTTTACCTATAATGTGTGCACTTTTATATTTGTGATATTATAACATGTGAACATATCACTTTAAGCGATTCTAATTGGTCCAAATAAGCCCTTAAAATTATTGTGCAATATTCTTTTTACCGAATGGTCAATATCGTGGGAAAACAGCTTTAATTCTGACATTTTTTGTGTTTTCAATGAACATTTTGGCGACACTTTTCGATTCGAGTCACAAACGGATTTGGGAAAAGAATGGTCTCGTCAGTCTGAATATGACCAAGTTTTACCACCACAGGGGCTTGTTATGTCATTTATAATATATAATAACATACAAATGGCTGAAACCCCAAGATGAGAATAACAACCAGAAGTACAACTTAGGGCATTGGTCAGTTGATAGCGAGTGGGTGGGGTGGGGTCGTAAACATACAGCATGGAATCCATCCTATATTAAAACTTTAGCTTTTTATCATTGCAAGAACAGAAACCTATGGATGTGTAGTACAAATTTGTGTGTTCTAAATTCTAACCTATAAAAGCTGTCTTGCTGGATTGAAAAACAAAGTAAAAAAAATTTATTTTTTTTTATCACCCCACTGAAGCATGTAATGTGTCTATTCGATGAGTTATATGATGTTTAACGATTTGCTTTATCATAATACTTTCAGTAAATTAAAGACAAAGATGAAACTTTTTGCATTGTGTTTGTAAAAAGAACCCGAAATACTTTTATAGATCCAACATTTGACAAATGTACGAATTTACAGACGAATCGCCCATGTCCATCCACTTTTAATGCTTCATAAGTTAAACTTTGAGTTTTGTTTTTACCAAAAGCCCTGACGATTGCTTATGATATTCAGTTTCCACATGACACACTTGATATTCCATTTTCAAAAACCATCATGGAGCCAATCAAAGGTTGTTTACAGTTGATCAGGATGTCACGTGACTGCTGTATTAACCGGTAATTTATTATATGTTACAAAATAAGAGAATTCTTTAAATGGGAAGCAAAAAAAGTTAACATAAATTATTTATCTTTAATTACAAAAATATGATGATCATTAAGATAAAAGAATTCAGCGAGAAAACACTGGTAGTTTCTCAGCACTCTCTTGAGATGGTCGTTTATAACTGACCCCAAAATCCACCGCATATTAATGAACCGGATACTTTGTTGCGTGTCTTCAGCTAGCAGTGGTAATGTTAAGAAAGATAACTGAAATTTTATACAAATTTATCCAACGTACTTGCCTGAAAGTAGCTTTAATGTTGACATTCGTTCTTTTTGCAGGTCAATCCAAATTTTATTTCTGACCAACATATGTGGAAATCACATAACATTGACGGAACCGAAATAGGACACGTAACATTGACAGAACAGAAATAGGACACGTAACATTGACGGAACCGAAATAAGACACGTAACTTTGACAGAACCGAAATAGGACACATAACATTAACGGAACCGAAATAGGACACGTAACATTGACGGAACCGAAATAGGACACGTAACATTGACAGAACAGAAATTGGACACGTAACATTGACGGAACCGAAATAGGACACGTACCATTGACAGAACAGAAATGGCTGTCATGAAATTTGATTACTGTTTAGTGATTCATATTTAATGTTATTTGATTAGAAGAGCACTCACCTACAAATACCTAAATAAACTGAAATAAATACAGCGTTTCCAATTAAATGGTTGTGCATTATTTGATTAATTCTAATTAACATATATGCATCTTACGTAACATTTATGGAACAGAATTGGCGGTCACAATAATGTGATTCTTGTCTATTGTCCATGAAAATTACACAATATAAGATTGCTTTGCATAAGATCCGATCTTAAATGAATTTACACTGAGAACTGTGTCGCATGAGATCATCAATTAAGACCAAAAAGTTTCCTTGGACATCAAGTGCTTATTTCAGAATTCACCCCAAACAGTTTGTCATGCCACAGAGCATAAATAAAACCTAAGAGGTTCATAAAGAATAAATGTTATATATTGCAAAATGAAAATGATGCAAAAAGATATAAGATATGACTACAGAAATATTTGAAAGTACATATACTTATTCATTACAGACACAGCATACAAAATAATTAATACATTATACATAAATATTTATATTTTCAGATTACATCAGAGCTACCATTGGCGGCCAAGTTTTTCAAGAAACAACGCATCATTATGGGGCAATGAAGAAACTGAATACAAACTTTATCTACAGATATGGTGCAGCTACTTTCATTACCAAACCTGTCAATCACTGCCTCCTCAACATTTTGTGAATTTTAAATAGGGAAATTAAAAACAATTATCCGTCTGTGTTACATGAGTTATATCTTCTACTCTAATAAAGCTTTAATAACAGTTTAATAGAGCATAAAACAACGATGTATCCTTGTTTGTTTGGTGCTACTTGCAAATGGTGACTAACATCTTAAAAAAATAATAAGGAAATGTTTCAATTAGAATATTTGTAAATTCCTAATGTAATGTTTAAAATGGTAACTTTATGGATTAGGAGTACACCATAAATGGACATTTTTATATACATACTATCTATACAGATGCTGCATTCTGTTGTTATAATAGATTTAGGTAAATTATTATCCAGATAATGAAAAAAAAATCATCCTTTAAATATGTAATTTTTCCGCTCTGTTATGTAAGTTACAAATAAATGACCGCAATGATCTCACGAGGCTCTTTTATCCTTCCCTGTACCAGTGTTTTGGTAACTAATCAGCAAATCCAGTATCATTATATGTGGTTCGAATGTACTTTCATAGTAGCTTGGCAGCAATTTCATCAATCCATCTATTATCAATATTAACATGCAGTATATTTACCCTGTGAATAGAAATGTTAAAGCTTGTTTGTCATCGCACATACTAAAACGATCATGCATTGTTCGTTTGGTTCTTGTTTAGTGCTTTATTTTCCCACGAAATTTTTGGTTTTAAAGGTATGCAATTTAATTGATTATACTGTTACGGCGAAGAGTATATATAACCATGGCTGTCACAAGTTATCGCTGGAAAAAAAACCACCCATCCATACGGCCAAGTATCACTTTTGCCACTTCCTTTCTCTCAGAACATAATATCCCAAATTCTCTCTCTCTCTCTCTCTCTCTCTCTCTCTCTCTCTCTCTCTCTCTCTCTCTCTCTCTCTCTCTCACACACACACACACACACACACACACACACACGCACACACACACACACACGCACGCACGCACGCACGCATACACAAATACATACATACACACACACACACACACATATATATATATATATATATATATATATATATATATATATATATATATATATATATATATATATATATATATATATATATATATAAATGCAGTTATTTCATTTTTTTCAAAATTACCGAAATCTCGTTAACTTGTTCGTCGAGTTAATGCCTTCATTGACCAAACATTTTACATATAAAACTGCAAGTACTTTGCATATCCGAAACGACTCCCAATTTTAAAGAGCGCTGATATGTAACATATGCACTTAAAAACTTGTGTGCGTAAACCTTTATGAAATTCAAATAACATGGAAACGAGAGGCACCAGATACGATTTTCACAAATTATGTCTCAAAATTCTTTATTCAGATCAATTAATAAAAGGGTACACATCAGGTGAATGCGGTATGTGCTATGTGGATTAGACACTCATTTATCATCTACTGATTTTCGTCATGGGATGTTAATGCGTCATTATCGCACGCTGTGACAAATTTATCACCTTTTGTTTGCACATAGAAAGCCAATACCTTTTTTTCCCTGACAGGCACATAATTAGGTCACCTGCACTTAATTGGTCGGGTCCCTATATATAAATCGACGAAAGATCGGACATCTCGTCAGATTTTGCACGTATTGCAAAGAATCAAGAGGAGCAGAATGCAGCAAGAGGGCGCTGAAAAATGTGTTGATTTCGATGATCTTGCAAAGGTCATTATCTTCCGACAAAATCTAATGGTTGCATCAGAAACGGTGGAGCCATGGCTAGCTGCACAGGTTGAAGAGTATGTCCAGAATGCCCTAAACGACCCTGACGGAGAAATTGGCATAATTTTCTACAGAGCTATTGTCAGCAAAAACGCAATACAGGGAAAACAAGAAATCGATATAGATTTTCATTTAATCTCTCAGAAGAGATTTGGAGACGAAGAGAAGAATAAACTGAAGACCTCGTACCTCAATCGGTTGATGCTGAGCTCAAATAATATCGTAACACTGAAAAGCGAAAGAGTTATTGAAATTGTGAAAGAAGAGAAAAGAGAGCCAGTTTTTCATCATGTTGACTCTGAGGAAGTACCGGGATACTCAAAAATAAACGGAGGAAACTTTATCACTAAATTTTTCCATTATTGGTTAATCATTCCTCCAGTGCAGTGGCGGTTTTTCGATCTTGTATATCAGCTATACACGTTTGACATTATGCATTTCGGCTTCGTTTCAAAATTTGTTCATTTTTTCACCATTCCAGCCAACGTCATATTTTCCATGAGTTTCCTGGCCCAGTTTAGCATCTTTGGAAACTCAAGTGAAGAACTATTTATGCTCAATGCCTCTACGATATTTTTGCTTTTTCTCTCAATCATGTACATGACAGCTTCTTTTGTTTGGCGATGCTGGGAATGGGGTGTGGCTACGTCCGCTGTTTTGTTCGTCTGCTGGATGGGTGGAAACATGTGGTATTGGACCTTCATGGTGGAGGGAAATTCCTGGTACAACCCTACCTACCTCTGGGCTAATCCTATCATCTGGAGTTATTTGGCGTCAATTGTACAGGCTGGTTCGCACATGTGCAGTCCGCAACTTCCGCCATACATTACAGGTATTATTCTTTATAGTACGTGATGCTCATAAAGTTATTACGAATGTGTAAATGCTATCAGAATCGTTATGTCAGTATTTTTTTTTTTAAAATTAGGACTCCACTATAAAACAGCATTAAAATGATCTATAAAAATTAGTAAATTTAAATATGACAGTTCTTTTAGCGTATTTACGATTGGTCGTAAACAAGACTAAATAACCTGGCATAATGTATTGACCATGAAAACTACTTTTCAGACCCATTTTGTCTATAAATTCCTGGATTTATTGTACTTATGAACGTTTTTTTTATATTAAAATATTTTAGTCATTATTTCGATCACTAAATTATTATCTGGACAGCAGTTTTAACGTTGAATACATGCTACGAAGCTTCATATTTCATTGTTGCAAGAAACGGGCGAAAATTCGCTACGCTTTCTTTTCATGTATATCTGCCAGCGATACGATTTTATCAATTCCCATCAATTTGCATAAACCTACTTAACGAATCACTGCAGCCCAGAATACAAATTTCTTGGAATGTTGAACATTTCAAGATGAGTGAGCCATTCAAATTGTGTCCACCAAAAATAGTCACTTAGCGAACTTTAATATTGATTTTCTACTGTCTGAAATGTTGACTTGAAATGCTCGATCTTGAATCGCATGCACCAATGGATGAAAGGAGGGTGTGACACATGGCACGTGACTATGCAAACTTTTGGTGTCATAAATCTTTGCAAACTTTTGATGTCATAAAACAAAAGTTTGGTGTCATAAACCTCAATTCAACTGACACTCTTACAATAAACTCTTCATTGTTTTTATTTTATGTTTGTCCACTATTGTCTTATTTAATCAACTAATTTTGCAATCGAAATCCTTTCTTATCTATCCAAAGATTCTTTCACTCCGCTAGATCTTTGAATCTCTACTTAGTCGTGTCTTGGACGTTAGTTTTCCTATTGTTGTTGTTGTTGTTGTTGTTGTTGTTGTTATTATTATTATTATTATTATTATTATTATTATTATTATTATTATTATTATTATTATTATTATTATTATTATTATTATAGGAGTCGACCACTGGGAATCATTACCGGCGTTTTTCTGCCAAAAATCCACGAGTGCCGAACAATTTGTTAAGAGATTATGTTTCCGTTTCATGGCAATTCTGTCGTACCCAACTCTGTCCACAGCTGTATCATGGTTTTCTTGGCCGCATCTTATCGGCATAGAGGTATGTAATGCTTACGTAATAATAATAATAATAATAATAATAATAATAATAATAATAATAATAATAATAATAATAATAATAACAAGTATAATAATAACAAGTATAATAATAATAGAAACTGATTTTGTTCTGATCTAGGTACTCGCTGATAACAACATTTAGTGATTTACTTTCTACACTTATTTAACAGTGTCTTTGCTATGCCTTTGTACCTGTTTTCTAATGCAATGGTTATTAACTCTAATGCATTTCAAAACGTTTTGATGCCGTTCTTTTTCTCCTTACTTCAGAGTACACGAAAGTTTGGCATGCCTCTATGTAAATATATAAAATATAATATGGTATGGGAAGGCTCTCTTATTTTTGTTGTGTCCAATCATTTAATGACATAATTAATTGATTAATTGGCCCTAACATGTACTGATAGATTAACGGGATGGTAACTTGGATCAAACTTAGTTATGAACAGAAAATTTGAGATGCGAGTTTAAAAACAATGAAAGATCTGGTAGACCAAAATTTGTCACATGATCATATAATTATTATTTTATTTGCTTAACTGTTGTTTTGTTTGTCAGGTCTTTTATATTCTCGGTGGAATTGGATTCAAGCCGAAATTCTTCCAGGACTTGCTTCGTGTAGCAGAAAAAGAGGAAAGGTCTGGGAATGCCGGACTACACATTACACACGTCCGCCCAAGTGATGTCATAGATTCTTGCACTCCTTTCAAGAGTGAAAGCTATCAACTGTTAGGAAATGAAATTTGCACAATCGATATGCCAGTTGACAAAGACTGAATGCATTTATGTGTACCTTGTAAGCCAGAAAAGTAAGGAGTAAGACCTACTTGCAGTTTGTTTCGATTGCAGTCCATAACTGAGAATATAGATATCGTTAACTGCGTGGATTTCTCCAAACCGACAAGTTATGAACTAACAGACTGGTATGATTACCTGTCAAATAACAGAAAGAGTGAACTTGACCTTACAAATAAGACCGATCGGTCAATGATATAATTTATCGCTGTAACCATCGTTATGATGGTAGCAATGGAGGAGAAGTAATTTAATATTCAGCTCCACGCCATTTCCATAAAGCGCATACTGAAAAAAAAGGGAAAAGAGGTGAAGTGGACACAGAGTTAAAAACCTGTTTATTTTTTTTTTTAGTATTATAAGATGATGTCAATCATCTTGGGTATATATATATATATATATATATATATATATATATATATATATATATATATATATATATATATATATATATATATATATATATATATATATATATGTGTGTGTGTGTATTAGTTTATTTATTAAATAAATTTTTGTTGTTTATTTATTAAATAGTTTATTGTTGTCATTTGATTATTTTATTAAACAATACGGAACTGGACAAGAATTGTAAACACACACACACACACACACACACACACACACACACACATCTTTGCATTTTCATTTATAAAAGATGCATGAAATAAACAAGAATCTTTGATTGCAAACGCATCAATTTCGTCTCTAGCATAAAATCTTGAATCTGATTAAAGAACATAGACGTCTCCAGAAGCAACGTCATCGTCAGTTTCTTAAACAGTTTTATTGAGTTTAAATCGACGAAGCTAATCTGGACTAAATTGAATGACAATTACAAAAGCAGAGATATAGTTCATTCGGCAACATCGCAGTTAGTTGTCAAATATGGAGTAAGGCTATCATCTTTCTGCCAGCTAGACCCAGAAAACAACCACGCGACCATGCCCAATGACGTCAAGCGATGATTGCTTACCGTGTAAACCCGTTTCCATAAATTATAATTTTAAGTTATCCCTGTTTGCTTTTCAAATGATCTTTCGGTTCGGTTTTTGATCCCAACAATTATGTCGACAAGGCTAACCTTTCAATATATTTTGCTATTGTTTCTTCCATATTTTCTTGAAAGGCAAAAAGTAAGGATCGAATAAATAAAATAGTAAATGCTTTCAATCTTCACAAATTCTATGGAATTCTTTGACTTGCAAACATTAAATTTAAGGCATAGGAATACGTCATTTTATTTAATGTAGAATGTAGAATATGATACGAAAAGTCATAACAAATTACAAAAGGTATTCGGTTGTGATATGCGTACGTGTTGCTGTTATTACCAAAATGTAAAATATAGTCTCATAGCTGTATCAAACGACAAATAGCTTCACCAATGACGATATTGATTGGCAGTTAAGGCCTGATATCGCCTGGTCATTAAAATATGCAAAATTCAGCAACCAGTTGTGGCTGCATACATCGTTGTACATTTTATATACTTTGGTATTTCTCGCGGCTGTGGAGATACAGGTATTTCTCGCGGTTGAAGGATTGTTTTGGAGGCATGTATATTATATTTCCGGAGTAAATCCTGTTTGGTGACTTGTAAATCCACGTAATAGCACAACCATCTGTACTGTGGCCATTTTGAATTTCGCGCTAGATATGGCTGTTAAGAATTACCGGAACGTGTCTAAAGTGTACGCAAGTTTGTTCCTCAAAGATCTGCATGCAGTAAAATTGCACAATTTAACGAACAGGTGACATCATACACACCTATCGTCTATCAGTATCAGCACAGATGGGGGGGGGAAGCAAGGGATTTATCGGACAACTACTTGTACTGTTCTTATGGTAGTTGTCGAAACTTACCACGCTCGAGGTCATGTTCTGAAAGGCTTAGTAATAGAAAGTTTGTATGTTGATGGCCATGCTCGATTATTCCAGTAGTAGAAATGTACATAATATGACAGAGCTATCAGATATTAAAACCTAAAAGTTCTTTTTCTTTATTGTGTAACCTGTCATAACCGACGTTTCACATAGAAGACATTATCTGGGGTAAACTTAGTAAACCCCCCTACTTATTTTTGTAGAATATCTCAACATTGTATTATGAAGTTGTGAATATTAGTGCGTTGTACAACAAAATTCCTTATTAGTGAATAGCAAGTCAGTATATCTTTTTCAAGTACTTTCCATATACCTCTGCACATATTCCGTCTAATTATCCAATTATTAAATGTCATTTTGTATTCACTTTTTGGTATGTTGTTCATATAACTGGAAACAGCAGTTTTAACCGCATGGCGGCTTTCAAATCTTCTGCTTATTATCGAATCTTTAAGAATGGACTCAGCTAAAATCACGTGGAGCAAAATCTTCGCTCTCTGAAAATGTGGCAAAGTTTGGATGCAGTACTCATTCAGGCCATAGAACACAATTAATTTTACTATATATTCTCTACATTTGTTTCTCAGTACTGAACTTTCCACTGTATGACAATCAATACAAATCATATGTTAATCCAAAATACCTTCAAAGATGACTTTACGGTGAAGTTCTAGTCAAGGGTTGTCCTGCATTTTTTGAGAAGCTGAATTGTAAACAAAACACCATGCAGTGGAACACAAATTTCACTTCCGGATCATCACCAAGGCTTTATTACTCACTGTGCACTGTCGCCGAAATACAGACAACCACACCATAAACTCACATTGTAAAGAATAAACAATTGCCTTTAAATCCTTACCAAGAATTCTTAAATCTAACTCTTGTATCACCACCAAACGGAGACAGGAAAAAAAAAAAGATCTAAAATTAAACCGAGACTACATTCGTGGGTGTTGAACCGGAATTATTAATTGTGGCCTGATTCCTTCAGGAAATTTGTGACGACGGTGTATTTATGTAGTTTGGTGTTGCCATGGAGAAACAGCTCGGTACCGGTGCAGACATATAACTAGTTCTCCAGAGATTCTGGCAACCATTTAGAGGCATATAAATGTCAAGTGACCCCAGAAGAGTCAGGCACAAATACACAGTACACCGAGATTTGTTTAAAGCGAAAAATGATGCATTTCAATAATCTATTGACTAGTCTAAGTCGAGCCATTTGTGGTCTTCGCTCGTTTTCTCCGATCCAATGTCAGCATTATTTTTAGTATTTTCTCATGAGTCGGGTTCAAAAATGTTTCACCGATAATAATCTGATTCCGAACGTTTCTGGTGACACTGTCCATACTTGTCGAGTAGCTTTTTGGCGATTTCCACAAGAGCCAGTTGGTGATCATCCACTAGCAAATCCAGAATCCATCTTACACGAACCTTTATGAGCTTCAAATATTAAAAACAAGTGACGAACTAATGCCAGTAATAAAAGAATTATCCTTCATGGTATCGAGCATATTCATCAAGTATGACCTTCATTGCAACCAATTATCGCTCGCCAATCGCAGACAGCGGTCGTAGCAAAATGAATGCTCAGATTTTTATATTAGTTGGATGTTCTCTAGAACTTGGTTCCTTTTAGAAACATTAAAAATGAGCGTGTAAGAAATACAAGCTGTGTAGATTTTTTAAAAAATCTTTTCTTATCTCTAAGTTTATCACAACAATTTCATTTGTATCGTAATGGCTCAGAATGATCTGAGACACATACAATGCAATACCATCTTTAGGAAATTCCAAGCATGATACACGCTCATTTGGTTGTTATATCTGTGCGCAGTAAATAAATTCTATTTAAAATCATGTAAACTTTCGAAAAATCGGAATGAGTCGTTGTAGCCTGAACGTGAAATTTAAACAAAAGATAACTTTCAAAACATCGCAATGGGTCTTTGTAACCTGTATGTGAAATTTATACAAAGATAACTTTCGAAACATCTCAATAGGTCGTTGTTTCATGCATGTGAAATTTAAACAGAAGATAACTTTCAAAACATCGTAATGGGTCGTTGTTTCCTACATGTGAAATTTAAACAAAAGATAACTTTCAAAACATCGCAATGGTTCGTTGTAACTTGTATGTGAAATTTAAACAAAGATAACTTCTGCTCATCAATGTGCGATAAAAATAAATAGGATTTCTATTCTTCCACTCTATCGCCAGATTATTATATCATTGCTGTTGTTGTTGTTGTTATCTAAGACAGTGGTGTTCTACTGGCCGAAAGGAATTTCCAGGAATTCAAGACAAGATCAATCGCTGATAGTTTTGCACAATAGCAAGATTTTTAAATTAGCTGCTGTGGCAGCCATATTGTGTTTAATTCGCAACATTTGCATTTTGACCCATACACACCATAATTATAAGTTTTTAGATGAAAACACATGAATATACCATGTAAGATGTGTTATGGACAAGTTCAGTTATAGAGATACAAAATTATATTATCAGTATGTGTGGATCTCGCTCATAATGAGATTACTCGAGATCGTAACAATATAAACATATAATTCCAAGTCTGATTGAATTGGCTCATCAATATGGTCTTCAATGTCCCAACAAGGTTAGTCAATCACAAGCATGATCAACTTGGAATTTGACCATTATTAATCTCATTCGACATTTTGATGATATAAACCCAGATTCCAAAAACTGAAATCGGATCAGAAATATGACTTCCACAATGGCAAAAAGCAACTCCTAACAGATGGACAAAACCAGACAGCTGATTGATGCACAGCCATACCACAAGCTGTTAACAAATGGACAACACCTGACTGCTGACCGATACAGGGCCGTGTAACAAGCTGTTAACAGATAGACAACACCGGACTGCTGACCGATGCAGGGCCGTGTAACAAGCTGTTAAAAGATAGACAACACCGGACTGCTGACCGATGCAGGGCCGTGTAACAAGCTGTTAACAGATAGACAACACCGGACTGCTGACCGATACAGGGCCGTGTAACAAGCTGTTAACAGACAGACAACACCGGACTGCTGACCGATACAGGGCAGTGCAACAAACTGTTAACAGATAGACAACACCGGACTGCTGACCGATACAGGGCCGTGTAACAAGCTGTTAACAGATAGACACCGGACTGCTGACCGATACAGGGCCGTGTAACAAGATGTTAACAGATAGACACCGGACTGCTGACCGATACAGGGCAGTGCAACAAGCTGTTAACAGATAGACAACACCGGAATGCTGACCGATACAGGGCCGTGTAACAAGCTGTTAACAGACAGACAACACCGGACTGCTGACCGATACAGGGCCGTGCAACAAGCTGTTAACAGATAGACAACACCGGACTGCTGACCGATACAGGGCCGTGTAACAAGCTGTTAACAGATGGACACCGGACTGCTGACCGATACAGGGCCGTGCAACAAGCTGTTAACAGATAGACACCGGACTGCTGACCGATACAGGGCAGTGCAACAAGCTGTTAACAGATAGACAACACCGGACTGCTGACCGATACAGGGCCGTGTAACAAGCTGTTATCATATAGACAACACCGGACTGCTGACCGATACAGGGCCGTGTAACAAGCTGTTAATAGATAGACAACACCGGACTGCTGACCGATACAGGGCCGTGTAACAAGCTGTTAACATATAGACAACACCGGACTGCTGACCGATACAGGGCCGTGTAACAAGCTGTTAACAGATAGACAACACCGGACTGCTGACCGATACAGGGCCGTGCAACAAGCTGTTAACAGATAGACAACACCGGACTGTATGCCCTATTCAGGGCCGTATAACAAGCTGTTAATAGATAGACATCGGACTGCTGACCGATAAAGGGCCGTGCAACAAGCTGTTAACAGATAGATAACACAGGACTGCTGACCGATACAGGGCAGTGCAACAAGCTGTTAACAGATAGACAACACCGGACTGCTGACCGATATAGGGCCGTGTAAAAAGCTGTTAACAGATAGACAACACCGGACTACTGACCGATACAGGGCCGTGTAACAAGCTGTTAACAGATAGACAACACCGAACTGCTGACCGATACAGGGCCGTGTAACAAGTTGTTAACAGATAGACAACACCGGACTGCTGACCGATACAGGGCCGTGCAACAAGCTGTTAACAGATAGACAACACCGGACTGCTGACCTATACAGGGCCGTGCAACAAGCTGTTAACAGATAGACAACACCGGACTGCTGACCGATACAGGGCCGTGTAACAGGCTCACTCAGCCTTGTGGCCAGGTGTAATTACAAGCTATGTGAAAGCTTAACTAATTCATGTTTCCACCTTGCTATGACATTACCAAATTTTTTTCCCCCTGTATTTGCTTAGTGTTGTTTTTTCTTCTTACTTCTAGTCCTGGAACATGTGTATCATTATCAGGATGTTATATACCCATTAACTGATTAACAGTTCTCTCTTTTGGTACTGGTAGGGCACTGTAGACTCCAGTCTCAAATTACCTGACCTAGGTTACAATGTCTCTCAAAACAATATTTACTGCGCATTAATTTCTTTAGAGATTTATCATGACCATCACCTTTGACCTTTTGACCTCAGAATCCAAAGGTTTCCTTATTACCCAAAATGCATGCTATTCACAAAGCTTAGTAAAAAAATCGCTCTAGAACAGAAATTATTCTCCAAAACCTGTTGACTAGAGTACCACTCCGTATTATGAGTAACTAATTATAACAGAACTATTACCTAAAGTAATAGCCTGTACTGTAACTGATGTTAACAGTATTCTTATCTAGACCATTTCACAACAATGTGGCTAATTTTTATAGTACTCCTAGAATAATAATTCTCCATAGAATGTGTAACTGATTTTTAAAGTACTCATGTCTAAAATAATTCTCCATAGATTGTGTAACTGATTTTTTATAGGACTCCTATCTAGAATACTCCATAGAGTATGCAACTGATTTTTTATAGTACTCCTATCTAGAATAATAATCCATAGAGTATGCAACTGATTTGTATAGTACTCCTATCTAGAATAATACTCCATAGTGTAACTGATTTGTATAGTACTCCTATCTAGAATAATCCATAGTGTGTAACTGATTTTTTATAGTACTCCTATCTAGAATAATACTCCATAGAGTAACTGATTTTTATAGTACTCCTATCTAGAATAATAATCCATAGAGTATGTAACTGATTTTTATAGTACTCCTATATAGAAAAATACTCTGTAGAGTATGTAACTGATTTTTATAGTACCCCTATATAGAATACTCCATAGATTATGTAACTGATTTTTATAGTACTCCTATCTAAAATACTCCATAGTGTGTAACTGATTTTTATAGGACTCCTATACAGAATACTCCATAGAGTACGTAACTGATTTTTATAGTACTCCTATCTAGATTAATACTCCATAGTGTGTGTAACTGATTAAAACATTTCTCTAATCAAGACAAATGGGTGTTAAAATTTTTTATAAAAAATTACAAGTGAAAATGGTAGTTCTTTGTATATTAAACTCATTCAAATACAACAAAAATGTCACAAATATTAAAAGGTTATCTGATTTAACATATACTATATCCATTGTAGAAAGTGTTCGCTCAATGCACCAATTTCAATTGTGTGAAAAAAAATGTTCAAAACTGAAATTTGGAGAAATCCTAACTCAGCATACTGAGAATTTAAAATCAAACATAATTCAAGCCTCTGTAAAAAAATGGAAGAGAAATTATTATGATAAAGAGGTAAATTATCCAGTGGGATGGGAAATAGACTGGTCAAAAACTCTGGAACATGATCAAGCTGACAAGGTCTGGGACCCTCTGGTGACAACCAGACTATAAATTTTAAACTGATGAATGAAATGACAGAGTTTTTGGCACTTTTTATATATATCTTGATGTTACTTTAAAAAATCTTTTCTGTCAAACTGCCGGAAGTGCAGGTGAATACCAAAGCACTGCTTTGTTTCTCTTTTTTAAATATCCTTGAAACATTTTTAATAAGAATTCCAGGCTGTCAAACCCAAAAGTTTAACACTCAACAAGGCTCAAACATACTTGGCCTGATCATCAAGCTTTCTGTTGAAATAACTCCTTTCAAAAATATTTTCTTGTGTTACATAATCTTTTCCTAAAACAAACATAAAACTGGATGACAATTCTCTCATTATGTTTGGTCTGCCCTACAGTTCCAGCATGTGCAAAGAATACATTCAAGTCTTTTTTATCCAAGGTTCATGATTTGCTACCAATTTTTAGGGGGGTTTCACCAACTCAAAAAGAGCTCCATATTGTACAATTTGTTGAATCTTTAATTTTGAAAAAAGTTCATGATATTCATAATAATCAGCTCGAATCTTTTTCCCTAAATGATCATTCAGTCAGTCCCATCACACTGTCTAAATGATCATTCAGTCAGTCCCATCACACTGTCTAAATGATCATTCTGTCAGTCCCATCACACTGTCTAAATGATCATTCAGTCAGTCCCATCACACTGTCTAAATGATCATTCAGTCAGTCCCATCACACTGTCTAAATGATCATTCAGTCAGTCCCATCACACTGTCTAAATGATCATTCAGTCAGTCCCATCACACTGTCTAAATGATCATTCAGTCAGTCCCATCACACTGTCTAAATGATCATTCAGTCAGTCCCATCACACTGTCTAAATGATCATTCAGTCAGTCCCATCACACTGTCTAAATGATCATTCAGTCAGTCCCATCACACTGTCTAAATGATCATTCAGTCAGTCCCATCACACTGTCTAAATGATCATTCAGTCAGTCCCATCTAAACTGTCTAAATGATCATTCAGTCAGTCTCATCTAAACTGTCTAAATGATCATTCAGTCAGTCCCGTCTAAACTGTCTAAATGATCATTCTGGCCCAGTCAGTCCCATCACACTGTCTAAATGATCATTCTGGCCCAGTCAGTCCCATCACACTGTCTAAATGATCATTCTGGCCCAGTCAGTCCCATCACACTGTCTAAATGATCATTCAGTCAGTCCCATCACACTGTCTAAATGATCATTCAGTCAGTCCCATCTACACTGTCTAAATGATCATTCAGTCAGTCCCATCTACACTGTCTAAATGATCATTCAGTCAGTCCCATCACACTGTCTAAATGATCATTCTGGCCCAGTCAGTCCCATCACACTGTCTAAATGATCATACAGTCAGTCCCATCACACTGTCTAAATGATCATTCTGTCAGTCCCATCACACTGTCTAAATGATCATTCTGTCAGTCCCATCACACTGTCTAAATGATCATTCAGTCAGTCCCATCACACTGTCTAAATGATTATTCAGTCAGTCCCATCACACTTTCTAAATGATCATTCTGTCAGTCCCATCACACTGTCTAAATGATCATTCTGGCCCAGTCAATCTCATCTAAACTGTCTAAATGATCATTCTGGCCCAGTCAGTCCCATCTACACTGTCTAAATGATCATTCTGTCAGTCCCATCTACACTGTCTAAATGATCATTCTGTCAGTCCCATCACACTGTCTAAATGATCATTCAGTCAGTCCCATCACACTGTCTAAATGATCATTCAGTCAGTCCCATCTACACTGTCTAAATGATCATTCTGGCCCAGTCAGTCCCATCACACTGTCTAAATGATCATTCTGTCAGTCCCATCACACTGTCTAAATGATCATTCTGGCCCAGTCAGTCTCATCTAAACTGTCTAAATGATCATTCTGGCCCAGTCAGTCCCATCTACACTGTCTAAATGATCATTCTGTCAGTCCCATCTACACTGTCTAAATGATCATTCTGTCAGTCCCATCACACTGTCTAAATGATCATTCAGTCCCATCACACTGTCTAAATGATCATTCAGTCAGTCCCATCACACTGTCTAAATGATCATTCAGTCAGTCCCATCACACTGTCTAAATGATCATTCAGTCAGTCCCATCTACACTGTCTAAATGATCATTCTGGCCCAGTCAGTCCCATCACACTGTCTAAATGATCATTCTGGCCCAGTCAGTCCCATCACACTGTCTAAATGATCATTCTGTCAGTCCCATCACACTGTCTAAATGATCATTCTGGCCCAGTCAGTCCCATCACACTGTCTAAATGATCATTCAGTCAGTCCCATCTACACTGTCTAAATGATCATTCTGGCCCAGTCAGTCCCATCTACACTGTCTAAATGATCATTCTGGCCCAGTCAGTCCCATCTACACTGTCTAAATGATCATTCTGGCCCAGTCAGTCCCATCTACACTGTCTAAATGATCATTCTGTCAGTCTCATCTACACTGTCTAAATGATCATTCAGTCAGTCCCATCACACTGTCTAAATGATCATTCAGTCAGTCCCATCTACACTGTCTAAATGATCATTCAGTCAGTCCCATCACACTGTCTAAATGATCATTCAGTCAGTCCCATCACACTGTCTAAATGATCATTCAGTCAGTCCCATCACACTGTCTAAATGATCATTCTGGCCCAGTCAGTCTCATCTAAACTGTCTAAATGATCATTCTGGCCCAGTCAGTCTCATCACACTGTCTAAATGATCATTCTGGCCCAGTCAGTCCCATCTACACTGTCTAAATGATCATTCTGGCCCAGTCAGTCCCATCTACACTGTCTAAATGATCATTCTGATCCAGTCAGTCTCATCTACACTGTCTAAATGATCATTCTGGCCCAGTCAGTCTCATCTACACTGTCTAAATGATCATTCTGTCAGTGTCATCTACACTGTCTAAATGATCATTCTGGCCCAGTCAGTCCCATCTACACTGTCTAAATGATCATTCTGATCCAGTCAGTCTCATCTACACTGTCTAAATGATCATTCTGGCCCAGTCAGTCTCATCTACACTGTCTAAATGATCATTCTGTCAGTGTCATCTACACTGTCTAAATGATCATTCTGGCCCAGTCAGTCCCATCTACACTGTCTAAATGATCATTCTGGCCCAGTCAGTCTCATCTACACTGTCTAAATGATCATTCTGTCAGTGTCATCTACACTGTCTAAATGATCATTCTGGCCCAGTCAGTCCCATCTACACTTTCTAAATGATTATTCTGGCCCAGTCAGTCCCATCTACACTGTCTAAATGATCATTCTGGCCCAGTCAGTCCCATCTACACTGTCTAAATGATCATTCTGGTCCAGTCAGTCTCATCTACAATTTCTAAATGATCATTCTGGCCCAGTCAGTCCCATTTACACTGTCTAAATGATCATTCTGGACCAGTCAGTCTCATCTACACTTTCTAAATGATCATTCTGGCCCAGTCAGTCCCATCTACACTGTCTAAATGATCATTCTGGCCCAGTCAGTTCCATCTACACTGTCTAAATGATTATTCTGGCCCAGTCAGTCCCATCTACACTTTCTTCCAGCTTGAGTCCAACTGCAAACAACACAGAACCATATCTGCCATGCTGTTTGTTCTACTGGTTACTCTCATCAAACAGCACAGACCAAGATCTTCAGTGAATAATGAGATGGCAGATCTGAGTTTGCATTTTTCAGCTGGACGAAACTTAAAAGTGAGAACATGTAGGTAAAATCTGTTTCAAATACAAAATAAAGATCTAAGCCATGCATCATACTATTAAAGCATGTGTGAATAAATAATACATACATGTCAAACAAGTAAAACAAATGTGAAAAAATGCAACAAGCACAGTAAAAATATGTAAGATATTTAAGCATTAAATGATATCGTCATCAGGTTTCTAAAAATACTTATTTAGATTGATGAGATATGGAACAAAACTTCAAAATAATAATTTAACATACATAAAAAAATAAAATCAAACACATCTAAAGAATTCTCAATCAATAACTAGGATTTATCTGAACTTAATTAGTTTGATATGTAAGGCTTGTAAACTTTCATCTTAAGTAAAAGTTATGAAAAAGGGAGATAAAAAAAATAATAAAAACAAAGGGAGATAAACTTGGCTGAACATACTTCAAAATCTTTGAGAAAAATGAGGAATGCAATATGATAACATTTTTTACCAACCAATTAGTAAAATTACCATATAATTCAAGTCCATCTGCAAACAAAATAGACCCTGATAATCACATAATGCACCAGCATATCAAGGCCTATACCAATATTTCCCACTGATATATGGTCCCTCCAAAAGTGTATGGAGCGCTGTCCTGAAATGCCCAGACAAGATCTAAATAGAAAATTTGACAATGACAATCTGGAAAAAGAATGACCAAAGCTGCAACTATTGGTTGTTTGTTTATATCAACTGGATATGTTTTAAATTCACTCCTCAATTATGTATCAACATCACTGAGATCAGCCTAACATGAGGTGCATATGTGCCAATCTAGCTATGTAAGGGGACATAACTCAACCAAGAAATTGTTTTATTCCGAGTTGTTACCATCCTTGAAGTAGCTTGCATAATTCTAGGTAGATTTATATTAATACAAAATATTCTTTGAAGGAAATTGAATTAATATTTTCTATCATAATGTCTTAACAATTTTTAATCAATTCTCCTGAGAGATAAAAAAATCTGGAAGACTAGAATATTTGAAGTTCAGATTAAAGTATTTCAAGTATTAAAAATTTCAATGTAGAAAATAAGTATTAATATTTTCAACATTTAAGTTTTGAATAATCTTCAAGATTACCAATTCAAAAGGGGACTTTTTTTTAAAAAAATTGCAAAATTAAAAGCAGCAGTTTATCTTTAGAAATAGACACTCCTTTTAAAGTTGGCATACTGATTCTGTTTTTATTAGATTATCAAAAAATTAAAAGTCCATACATGTTAAAATTAAAGAGACACAAGCATCAATAGAAATATTTTACTTCAGATATATCTCTCAAAGATTTGGAATGTCTAACTAACAGAGATCAAACTTTAAAAAGAGTATTACAGAAATAAAACATCTTCTTGACTAAAACGTTAATAATATATGCAATGAAAAGCTACACAAAAAGCTATTATATTAGAGTGGAATACTAATTAACAACATAAATTAAAAAAAGAAAAATAATATACACCATGTTATTATAAAAAAAAGTTTAAAAAAGAGACAAAAATCATAATTAAAGAAAGTATATTAAATATGGCTAGAGAGAGAACATCTGTATATCAGAGCGTACCTTGATAGAAAATAAAACTTTACACCTAATCCCTTATAACAGAACATCTCATAGTATATAAATTTTTATTCATCAACAGGTTCAGAAATGATTTTGAAATCTGCATCTCTTTGTTCTTCACAAATTCCTCTATGCTTTCAAATCTTATACATATATACTTCCTACCTTTCAAATAAATAATACATCATTATTATTTTCAATGATCTTCAATCCACATTTTTTAAAATCCAAAACCTTAAAAAAAAGTTAATAAATGAACACAATACTGATATGAATTCAAAACAATAGGCAAGAACACTTGCAGTATAGCTGAGGAACACACCCAAAATGGATCCTCTGTGGAGAACACTTAATTTGGAACAGACATTTTATTATGCTAAAAGTAAAGTTAAAACATCACCTAAATGTAGGCATGTAACATCATTCATACCACAATATCTCAATGCTGGCATGTAACATTATATATGCATACAACAATATCTCAATGCTGGTATGTAACATTAAATATTCACTTCATTTTTCATTAGAAGATTATTGATGGAAACTTAATGTATTTCAAGAACAAGCTTTTGCAGCATACATGCTTCTTGTTTTTAAAAAAAAATCACAATTGATCACATTACACGTATTATCATGCTGATGAATTGGAAGTAAAATGCCTTTCCAAGGGAGAGATAGCAGCTGGCTCTAGGCTGGCCGGGGTGGATAAAGATATAATCCATAAATCAGAAGTCAATTGCTCTACCAACTGAAATAGCATGTCCCCCTTGTATGCTATACTAATTAACGTGTGCAAGGTAACATGTAAATATTAGAATAAAAAAAAAAACACAACAGTACAGTAAACTGTGATAACAGATGGCTCATGACACTATGACCTATTTGCAAAAACAAAAATTCTGATTTCAAGTTATAACCTGTACTTTTGACTTCTACATCAAGCAGCAACCCTGCACCAGTAAATAAAATTGCCTTGTAGAGTGACATTCACTATCATTAGTCATTGGATAATATAAATTAGTCATTCATATATTATTATTTATTGACCAATATAAATTACATTCACAGCTGACCATCAAACTTAATTTTCAACCCTTTCAATCCTTTTTAATTTAAAAAACATAAATTTTTTATGTCCTTCCTTGCAATAAACAAAACAAAAAAATGTAAAAGTAAAACAAACAGTGGGGTGAGTAAAACATCAAAGAATCACATAATTTTAAAATTGATTTAAAGTACCAAAAGGTGATATAAAAATACATGTATATTTCAAAAAGTAAAACTTTTTTAATGAAAGATTTAATACACCTGATAAAATGAAAGACTACATTCTTAAGTTTGAGGCAGATCAGGCCCAGTCTGAGATTATTCAACATATTTTTAATTACCAGATTGGCAACAATGGAGTTTTAATTGAACATCGAGCAAGTACATGTTTTAAAGGCTGACAGTAAAAATATCTCAAAATTGTCCAAATCATAATAAATGCAATAAAATCTTCAGTTAATTAACAAATCCTCAAACTCCACATATTACAAGCTGTCAATCAACTGTTGTTAATACACCAATGAGACATTAGCTAATTGTGTCCCTAGAAGGGTGTGATTCATAATGCAACGACAACACTGCTACTGTCTGAACAAAAAGATGTTTGACAGCCTGGTGATTAGATAGTTAGGATAGGTTTGGGTGTTTATGGCATGGCAACACAAGTAGGCTACTTCATGCCTAGGCAATTGAAAGAACATGCCTTGTCTAGGGATGGACCTGGGTAGCTGTCCTAGGCTGACACAATAGTTATATTCAAATGGGCACTTGTTGGTTCATCAGTCTGTCACATTAACAAATTATCCACAATTGCACTGCAGCCAATATCATGACATTACAACATTGATCCTGCAGGGGACTGGTTGCTGGGGTAGTTAGAACATTGACATTATGGAAAATTGATCTGCAATACATTCATTATCCAAATTGTGTAAAGTTTTTAGGTTTTCCTCTCATCTGAAATTAGTTCTCTAAAATGATTATTTTATCTACTTAATTATAAGTCAAGTCTATTTGCAAACTGCATAGACCCTGTTCTGCCAACACATAATGCACCAGCGTATCAGTCTTTACTGATGGTTCTACTGATAACTCCTACCAAATTGCTCAGGCCCAGATGTGCCAGTATATTGTGTGACTGCAGATATGGGTCTATGCAGTTTGTAAATAGACTTGACTTATAACTGCATATGTATTGCAAATGTCCTAAGATGTTTATTTTGAAAACTCAAGATACTTCTTTATTTTTTCTGACAGTATCCAACCAACTAATTTCAAAATTATGTGCATATAATAATGGTGCTACAATTAATTAAATTAATGAAGAATTATCTTAATTTTTTTTAATTAAGTGGCAACAGTGTTCCTGGTTATGACGAACTTTCACTAAATTTAACCAAAACTACTTTTAAATTCTACCATATTAATATAAGTTGTTTTTTTATATTTTATTTATGTTGAAAATTACATAGAAATCTTATTTATTCTAAGCAGTATAGTTTAATCTTTAATCTCTATAATTTTTAGTTCCTTCGGAGAATTAGTCTTCCAACTACAAAACTGAGGAAAAACATGATACAAGATAATCAATCAAATTTTACAGCATCATTGCTTCAAGCAAAAATAATATTTAATTTTCTTTGTATAAAACAAAAGATATGCAAAATCATTAAAGCCCCATTAAGCAACATTCACATTTAATGACAATACTATTTTGATTTCATGCTTTTAGTTTTAACTTGACAACAATATTATCATTTAGTGAGAGAAGTGACTAATTTTACACATTAGTCTTTTCATGATTTCGCAGACTTAGTCTATTTATCATATAAAACATTAGTTTTTCATTATTTTACACATTAGTCTTTTCATTATTTTACACAAGGCTTTTCATATCAGACATTTGTCAATTATTTTACAAAGTAGTCTCTTCATGATTTTACACAAGTATTTTCATTAATTTACACATTAATCCTTTTATAATTTAATCTTTCTTTGATTTACACAGTATTCTTTACATGATTTTACACCTGTCTTTTCATCAAGTAACACAAGTATTTTCATGATTTTACATAAGTTGGATTTTGTGGTTTTACACAATAACCTTTGCATGAATATACAAATCAGCCCTTTCATGAATTTATATATTAGTCCTTTCATGAATTTGTAAATGAGCCCTTTCATGAATTTATATATAAGCCCTTTCATGAATCTGTACATTAACCAGTTTCATGAATTTGTACATTAGCTCTTTCATGATTTTACACATTAGTGGTTTCCTTTATACATACTTATTTTACAAAGAAATATTACAACATATTTTAAAAAGCAGAGCTAGGTGAATGTTTTCAATGCATATTAACATGGAGTACAACATAGTCTCATGCTACAACATAGTAACCAATGTTTCCGACTTTTACCCTTAAGTTATGACACTGTTGTGTTTTGTATTGATATGCATATGAAATGTTCCTCAAATACACTTAAAATAATATTGTAGTACTGAATACTTTTGTTGTATACACTAAAAATTATAGTAAAAGTTTTTATGGAGGAATTCTTCAACTTAAATTTTCTATAATTACTGTCTCAAAATATGAGGAACATATCAAAACTTCAAAACATTTTAATAAATGTCTTTGTCAGTAAAACTAACATTTTATTTCATATTTTAGTTTGTATTTCAGTTGCAAAATTTTACATTCAACCTTTAATTATAATACAGTCAAAATGGTGTTTAAAGTCAGCTGTATATTAACTCATTAACACTACATGCCATGTTTATAAATCATGCGGTTGTACTCTACTTCTGAGTTCTGTGTAGTAAACATCATTTATGATACACCAAAATGGGTTGTATTGTAGAAAATAGAGAAATGTAGCTTTACAGTGCTACCAAACAATGTAGACTTTCTATTTGTATTACAAAATACAGTGGGGAAAACAGTTTTTGAGACCAAATTTCAGGCCCAGAGTTACTGGTTGCCCCAACTGGAGTTTGTGTCTGGATTTTAGACTTTTTGGCTTGAAATCTAAAGCAAATCCATTCAAACTGTACATGGACAGGTGAACTGCTACAAAAAGTAGGATAAGTGTGAGATTTGGTGTAAAAAGTGGCAAGGACATGAAAATAATGGTCCAATAGGAAAAAGAAAAAAAGTCAATTTTTTTTACTTGTGTGACTGTAACAGCTAATCCAAAACGTCATTTATACAACTAGACATCTTGTTAAACAAAAATATGTAAGAAGCTGATGCATCTGGATGTATCCAAAATTCATTTCCTGTCTCAATTTCATGTGAAAATGAATTAAGTTAATGAGTTAAGCAGCTTTCTAAAATATTAAAGAAATTAACTCTATTTGGCAAACACTTGTATTCTGAGGCCACTTTTCTCACTACATAGGTAGTTATACAAGACAGGTTTGACTGTCACGTGTCAGGTATTTTTAGCATGAGGCTTAATTTTATGTTGGTAATGATGATGAGGAAAATTAATGCAAATTATAACTAATCAATTGCAACATTGTAAACTCTTATTTTCAAATAGTTGACATGTAAAAACTTAAAACCTCTATATATGCAGCAAATATGTGTATTTTACATTGACAAAGCAACTAAAACACATTTTTTAAAAATCTTAAAATTTTTGTGTTCAAATTATTCATAACAATTTAACTTTAAGCATTTATTCCAAAGTCGCCAGCATATATTGCATAAGCAAACTCCATGTTGTGTTATGGTACATTTGATCAATATAAACTTATTGGTACAAGTTCTGGATGTCATTTCTGAAATAATAGTACCTTATCAATGTTAGATCACACTCAAACAAAGCATTAAAATCAAATGCACTTTGAATTAGTCTTGGTCATTAAGCTATTCTACATATTCAGAAAGTCATAATTAATGTCACTGCAACTTAAACACAATCTGGAATAATATTTTGGTGTTTTTTGCAGTTAAACAAAAAAAACCCAACAAATTTCAAAAATGACATTCCAACCCAAGGAGTGAAATACCCAATTTACTGAATCCTTCCTACAAGCATTTTATTTGGTGTCTGTCAAATCAATTCTTAATGAGGAAAATACTGCTGAAATTGTTTTAGTGATATAAATTATGAAGATACATTGCATAGATAGAAATGCATGTAAATGTCTTGATGTATATTTCTAAAATTTTGTTTTAGTATTACCAAATAATAAAATCATGGACCAGTGGTTCTTTCCGTGGATTTCTCGGTTTCTTCCTCCACCATTAATACTGGCAGCCATGTATATACTATCGTGTGCTGAAAAATGGTGTTAAGCCCCAGAACAACAACAACAATAACAAAATAAAAAAAAAAATAAGTAAACTTTGATAACAAATCTTTCAAAGTGTTGAATTTTGTATTCTAACTTAACCCCATTTGATCTCCATTTACACCATATAAAGTATAATTTTTAAAATCTTGTACAAGATATGCCTCAAATGGAGTCACAGTCATCAATTATAAATTTTGGTAGAATACAACACTGCAATAACATCATGGGAGAGTTCAGTCGATGGCTGAATATGATGCTATAGTTCTGTGGTACCGGATTAACAGACAGCAATTTGCACACAATGTCAAAATCAAATAATGACTTGAAAAGAAGCATACTTTTTTTTATAAATAAAAACACTTGACAAACAAATATTTATTTACTGAAACAGCCACCTGCTTTTCTCAACTTTTCCAGGGCTAAAACTGAGGTGCATGAGATTTATAATCATGCATCATACAACAAGTACTTTTCACTTATCTTTGTTCATTTGCATATACTCTAAAAAGTTTTTAACAAAATGAAACTAAGCCTTTTAGAAATCTGTTAAAAATTTCTATATTCCAAAATAACCTGCTAAACAACAAAAAACCATGAATAAAATATGCAAGTCTAAATTAAATAGGAAAATTTTATGAAATTTCCCACAAGACATAAAGTTAAAAGCTACTTAATCATTCCCAATTGTTTCTGGATGTATCTTGATATTATCTTCTGGGGTCGCTCTTGCCATTCTTCCAGAGTTTCATGTGATGCTGTTATCTGGTCACCCTTTAGACGATCTATTATTGTGCAACAAAGGACTGCACCTAGAAATTAAAAAGACATTAAAATAGAACAATACAAAAATTGTCTCTACTTCCAACCATTAAAAAAAATTTGGGTACAACTTTTATCTTACTGCAGTATGAAACCAAAGAGCAAAGTATATATTTTGACAAATTCCAAAATTACTTTAGTTATTGAAATAAAATTGCGCTGTGCCAGCAAAGTAGGATTTTTAAACTTGAGAAAATGGTGCTTTTAAATTTTATCCACCCACCTTTCCTGTATGCTATGATGAAAATCAAATGGAATCAGTACACAATTAATAAAATCCGGTTCAGTACCCACGAATGTAGTCCCAGTCTATTTTTAGATCACTTTTTCCTGTCTAAGTTTGGTGGTGATACTTGAGTTAGATTTTGGCATTCTTGGTAAGGATTTAAAGGCAATTGTTTATTCTTTAAAATGTGAGCTTATGGTGTGGTTGTCAGTATGTATTTCAACGACAGTGCACATTGAGTAATAAGGTCATGGGGATGATCTGGAAGTGAAATCTGTGTTCCGTTGCCTGGTGTATTTCAACGACAGTGCACATTGAGTAATAAGGTCATGGGGATGATCTGGAAGTGAAATCTGTGTTCCGTTGCCTGGTGTTTTGTTTACAAGTCTGCCTCTCAAAAAAATGCAGGTCAACTCTTGACAAGAACTAAACTGTAATGTCATCTTTGAAGGTGTTTTAGATTAACATATGATTTGTACTGATTGTCACACAGTGGAAAGTTCAGTACTGAAAAACAAATGTAGAGAGAATATAGTAAAATTAATTGTGTTCTATGGCCAAATGAGTCTGTCACATCATCTCTATTAAAACTGAGATAGTCAACTGTATCAAAATAGGGGCAATAACTCTTATTAACAGTGAGTTGGTTAATATGTATATTTGTATATGATGCTCATAATATGTATCAAGTCTCAAATAAATCAAAACCAACTGAGGCAAAAACTGTACTATATAATGCATTAGGATTCCAGTAAATTAGGTATCTGTCAATCCATACAATTTTTTTTTACTATGATGTGTAAAATAATATCAAAGAAATCCTCTGACAAATGCAAGAATCCTTGCAGTCACACAGCTGTATAATCTGCACATTTCTGAACAAAAAATGATGAAAGGGGCAAAAAACTTATAATAAACTGGAGAGCTGGGTCAAAATGTGCCCTTTTTAGATGATGTTACTATTTAACCAGTTTCAAAGCATTCCATGAAAAAATGCTCGACTTGTTGTGGTCACAAGAACCAAGTCATATCTTGCAGCCAGCTCCAAGATGACATGGGAAACAACTCTTACATTTATTACAGGAACATAGAGATTGAAGAGGACTTTGATATGAACAATATATTCTTGCTTCTGGTCTGTCGTCACTGCATAATGTGCTTTCAGATAAGGGTCTATTCAATTTGTTAGGATCTATTATCAATAATGTGTTTAAGTGTCATTACATGTAACAAACATTATTTTTATCATTATCTTTTATACTTTAGATCAGTAAAATCAAATTTATATTATTTTTGCTACTAATTTACATATATAATTTTAAATTTATCATTTGTTGCATGATTATTATTATTATTATTATTATTATTATTAGTGATAATAGTGATAGTTGTAGTGAAGGATGCAAATGACTTTGAAAAGGGAGATAACTATAAGTTGACTGGAGCTTAGGATGATGTACCTTGCTTCTTTTAAAATTATTTATGAGACTAATTTTCAATGGTATCATTGGTGAACTGCATTTTTCAGTGAAACTGTGTAATGACGGTGTTTAAAGCAGTCATTTCTGATAATTTACACAAGATTAATTTGAATAGGTTGCAGAGAGAGAAATAAACCAGCAAGACAGTAAATTTCAAGGCAACAAGTTGTAAGAGTCATACTTTTAACTCGAGCTCGGTATGCCATGGCAGCAAAACACAGAGATTCCATTTCAATATTTTTGATTCCTCTGTCATGAATTCTCTTTAGAAAAGACATCTTGTCTTCCTCATTAAAGTCACAGAATGCCCCATCCAGCCGTGCTTGACCTAAAAAAATGATGCAATCTTTATAGTCTTGTACTGGGTCTCTGTTGATTTTAAAATGCTTCAGGGCAATATAACTCCAAAACTCAAATAATTCTACTAATGCATTAATTGAGAAATATGAATGTTGAGCACAATGATGAAACAGATATAAAAAATATAAAGTACTTATTATTTGCGAAAAATATGGATCTTGAGCAAAATGAAATAAAAGAATCTAAACCCTGAATAGATGATTAAATACTTTAACCTTAGCAATAATTAACTGTTATTTTCTCCAAGGTAGAACAGGTCTTTATGAATACCATAATTAAAATTAAAATAATTAAAAATATTTAACAATTTTCAGCTGTTAATTTCAAATACATGGAACATTTACAAGTAAAATGTATTTTCCTAATATCAACTCTTAAAATAACAATTAACGGGAAGTAACTTTCAACAATTTTAAGATGTGTCTGTTCACCTCTGATACATTACTGTATTTATTACTGCTATTATTTCTTGAAGTAGTGATCTACTATGGATTTCTACATAAAATAGACAACAATATGAGTTTTGGAGGTCTAAGTCACCGTGTCCAACAAGAGTCTCTTGGAAAGTGTTCAATTTCTACGAATTCACGATAACATTTTTTTTCAAATGCTGAGTGTTGAAACCATCTCCGATATTCTTCAGCAAGAACAATATTTTCAAATTAGTGGATGTCAGAAAGAAATGACTTTCCATATGGAGAAATGACAAGATTTGCAAAATAGCTGCCATGCTAGTTATATCAGAAACAAGACTTCCATTTCAGAAAAACTGGACATCATAAGAAGCCTTTGGTGAATATCAATATGACCAGCACAGGAAAAGTTGCCATAACAAGATTTTCAAGATGACCATTGTGGTTGCCATATTGGAAGTCAGACTCACACCATTAACATTTATAACCATAGAAACATTATAAGTCTTCTGGTGAAAAATAAACAATTATTCCTTGTAAAATATGTTTCTTCATGGATGCTTACCCAAGCATTCTACCTTAGGAGAACTACTACCACCTCACAAAACCAGCCCTCACAGATACCACTTTAAGTTGAAGGAGCTAAATGTTGTCTATGAACCTAAGTTACTGTCTGGCAGAGTAATCTCTCCTTAAGTATAAGACTCGGCAGCAAAGTCTAAGAATACATCAGTTATTCCTGGAGCAGAAGGCATGCTCTCTGCAGGGAGGCTGGAAGCGTGTATGTGTATTATGATTCAGTAAGCATTCTAAAAAAAACATTTTAGTAAAAAAAATTGGTTCTTTTGTTCAAATACATTACCCAATCATAATACCTTAGAGGAATGGGCAAGAGGTGGAGGGAGGTACATCGTCTTACCATGAAGACACTATTACCAATCTCTTACATGGCTTTTAGGCAACTTGACTGGAAGGGACTCCATCTACAGGAACACAGCTTCAAATGGACAAACTTCCACCATATAAATCCAGCAGAAGTCAAGAAGCCATGTCTTAAGGAGCAGTTGATAGATCTGGAAGGGTGACCTATTAAGTTCCTGAAATAGGTCCTACCAGATGGAATCAGGCCCTCTGGAATGACCAATCTCAGAGAAAACAGCTAGAGAATGTGGACTCCTATCTCCATCCAATGTCCTGAATGATGTTAATTTTTGAATAGTTCTGTCTGATACTAGGTTGGTGGCAATTGCTTGAATTTCATGAGCCACAATGCATAATAAATTCATTGAGGTAGGGTTATTTCCCTAAATACTGTGTGAATAACCCTTACTCCAGGACATGATAGTCTGTTCTGATAAGTAATTTTTAAAAAATGCAAGGTACATCATGTCCTTTATGAGAATGAGACACGATCTCCCTTGGTGCAAAAGCTTTGTTCTATTAAAATATCACCTGAAAGCCCTGATGGGATCTTACAGGTGGTCTTTAGTTGATGGGTCCAGATGAGACAGAGGTTTCATCACAAAAGTTTCGTTACCTGTCTTGTCAAAACTTGCATGTATTTGGGTCTGCTAATGGGGCATGTATTTTGCGCATTCTACCTGCAGTCACTAACGCCATTTGGAGGAAAAGAAGCACTGAAGATGTCCCTGAAATTGGTTCAAGAGGTGTTTTATCCAGCCAGATTAATACACAAGATAAGTTCTGCTTTGGGCATAGGGTTATGGTTTTTGGCCATGTATACACAAAGTTGGTGAGAAGGTAAGATAAGTATTGGGTATGTCCAATATCTGGTCTCCCATGATGATGAAAGGTGTTGGCAATCAAGGAGTATTAACCTTTGATTATACTTGGCACAAACTTTGTCTCTTTGAAGAGTCAGAAAAGGAAACTAGCTACTTATGGCATCGATGCCTGGAGAGGCAAGATATGTTCGTTTGCACTGCACTGGGTGAAAAGTGTTCCATTTGACTACTTCGTATGCTTTCAGAGTGCAGGGTCATCATGCCTGAGCGATTCTTTCCATGACTGGTTGCAAAAACAGTTCAAGTTTTGAGGCCTGTTTGAGATGATCCATACAAAGACAAAGATGAAACAACTGTTGTCGTGGTTGTTGATGAAGGAAAACCCCAATTTTCCGCATGGTTTACGATGCAAAATTGATGAGGTCATTGATCCACAACTGCTACTATTGGAATTATGTAATGATTCCCTTGTTTTCTGTATCACTTTTGGAAACACAGGTGTTGGAGGGAGCATAGGTATATATATGCATTCAGGTTGGTCCTATCCAACAATTGGGTATTGATAGCCCAAGCTGTTGGGTCTGGGACAGGAGAGACATGGGATGGGAGTCTGGCATTCTGCCTTGTCGCAAACAGGCCCATCAATGGTCAATCACATCAGGTACAGATCTGAGAGAGAACTGAGGAATGGAGAGACCATTCTTTCTAAAATAGTTGATTTTTCCATGACAAAGAGTTGGATATTATGCTGAGGCATCCCAGGATATGGCAAACAGTTATGTGGCTTTGTTGATGACAACATTACTTCAGAAAGTCCCACAGCATGATGCTAAGGACTAGGGACTAGGATCTTCCTTGTCATTTGAGACTAATCACCACTGTAGGATTCAATTACAACTTGTCATTTGTGACAAGTCACCAATGTAGAGTAATCAGACAGAATGAGAACTCCCTTGCCAAGCAAATATTCCTACCACAGGTGATGAGACTTTCACAATATCCATCCTCTCCAGAAACACTGATATAAAGGTGTTGTTCCAGGGAAAAATTGCTGGGGTCCCAAAAGGATGGTAGTAGACAGGTCTCTAGCATTCTGTACTTGCATCGCCACAGACTATAATTGCAAGTGGGTGGATGTGTAAATGTATACCCACTGTTAATCAAGTTAGGTTACTCCCAATTCCACAGATGGTGCCTCAATTGGGTGTCGATGGTGGGAGGATGGTCCCATGGGCAAACTTGAAAAAAACTCCATTCCTTCAGAGGATACAGCAGTCAAAGTCAACCTAGGACCATGAGATTTGTTGCCGCATTGAGCAAGCTTAGTAGGCGAAGGGATTCCCATGCAGAGAGAATTTCCTCAAAAGTAAGGTGCTACCATGTGTCATTTCAATGCCCAATCCTGAAAGAGACTAAATATGTTGCGAAAGTACTTAACTCCATACCTAGATGAACAAATAATTGAGATTTTTCTAGGTCAGATTCTTGTTGATGAGAAGTGCAAACTGGAAACAAGGGTTACCATGACTTGTTAGAGCTAACTCACTAATATTGCTGCAGGATTCATTGAGGTAACTTCATGATGATGCCACAGAAATAGTCTGGACATCCGCCATAACTCAGTTCATCAGATGAGTGAAGATCCTGGGACCAACATTGAGCCTTAATTGGAAACCCCTGAAATAGTATATTATGTTGCAGGTGAGTCACATGACTGTCATGGGAGCCTTGTGAATAGAGACATGAAGGTATGCATTGTCCACAGTGATGGCAAAGTCTTCATCATGGATAACATTCAAAATGCACTGTGCTGTTTCCAGTGGGAACCAATGGGCATAGATGAATGAATTAGGGACGCATAGGCCAATAAGCAGACCTTAAGAGTCATTTGCTATTGGGTCCAAGAAAAGGTGTAAAATGAATGAAAGAACCCTCTCAGTGCAATATCCGCTTGATATTTTTTTAAAAAAAACCTGACACCTGATGGGTGTAGCTTCAATATGACAGCTTTTTGAGGTTTGTGTCCTATGATTAACCATTTATTGCTTTCCTGTACAATCCTTATATCACAACGCTGCGGTTGGGAGGAATGGAAATATGTCTTCTTGATGGCTTGTTCAGAGATGTCATTCACTCAAATGTTAAACAGACGGTTAGAGGATAATGGTTCTCCTCTTAGCTTGATCATGGATTGGTCCTGAGTGTACTGGGGTGCAGTCCACCAACTGGACAGGCAGCTGCGGTTACAGCATTGGCCAAAGTGTGTTTTGAGCATCTCTGATCAGTACTTGTGCAATTCTTGAGACTGACTCCCATGCATGCTCTGAGGTGCTTGGAGTGGGAGAAGATAAACTATGTTCCATCAGATGAACGAATGCAGTGGAATGCAATGAATTAGAAACCGTGACTTCACTAGGTAAAGAGTCTCATGTCAGAGTATAGAGAAATTGTTTAGCAACATCTGTTGATTCATGACATAGTGCCAAATGATAGTCTATATGTGGTATGAGGGTTAGACTGGTCCCTGTACATGTCTGCAAAAGTCAGGACCAACATACCAGAAGCTGGGCTGCTAGTGATTGAGCCTGCAATAATGATGTTTGGCCCTTAAGTCATCTCTAGTATATGGTCTAAGCAGTCACAATGGAACTAGGCCATCTATGTGAAGAATATCGTTAGGGTTATCAGTTGAAATGGGTTATGGTATATTTAATCCATGTATATGGGTTATGGTATATTTGATCCATGTATATGGGTTATGGTATATTTGATCTGTCTGTATATCTGCTGAATGAGATCACTTGGCTGTTTGTTAGCTGTACATGGCAGCCAGCATATCTGGAGAAGGAAGAACTTTTCATTCTGGAGGAATTGTGATCACAAGAGGTCAACATGGATGGCATGATGGTCAGTCAGTATCATTTATATTTAGGATCAACCAGATAGCATAAGAAGTCATTTATTCAAAACTATCATGTTGATATCACCCTCCATTCATGAGTAGAGATAACGTTTTGAAGATGGCTGCTGTGGTGGCCTTATTGGACATCCAAGACACACCATTTCAGACCAACCATGCAGATTAAGGAGTTATAAATTCAAACTTGTGCTAAAGGTCAGATACTGGAGGATGGATGGATGACAGCATCAGTCCAGCCCATAGGTCTTCAAGTCTATGATAAGTACAGCCTAAAAAGCAGATAAGCCACCATAAGATAAATAATAAATTAATGTATACTTAAATGTTTAAGATGCAGTTGCAAAGAAGGAATGATGATGCTATGAAACGGAAAACTAAATTGGTACATGTGAGCCTTAAAGGAACAAATTCAAATAGTTTTAAATCTTTTTCATCTCCAAAGAACTTGAAATTGTAATTTTTTACCTTCATAAAAATCATAGGTGCACATTGTCTTGCCTATCACAGACGTAAAACCCAAGTCATCAGCAATGGCATGCAACTCTTCATTCAGTTCCTTGTCTAAAAAGGCTGGATGCTGAAGAATCATACCTAATGTGGCCTGAAAATAAAATTATAAATAATATAAGTGATGAAGATATATATGCACAAAAGATGATAATTAACAATTAATAATTAATCTTTTATGCAAATGCTGTGGCAAATATGATAAATTTGATTACAGGAGTTGCTTAGTTTTTTAACACTTCCAAAATTGTGGAGAAATTACAATTCAGGATGATGTGCTGAATTAAATGCATTTTAAAAAAATTAAATTAAATTAAAACCAAATTAAAAAATAGCTTTTGGAAAGCTTTTATCTTTAGCCAGCTGTCAAATTTCTTACTGATAACTACAGTCAATTCTTTAACATGATGTTTGACAATGTTAAAGACACTATCATTAAAATGACATTTGACAATGCTAAAGACACTATCTTTGACATGATGTTTAGGAATGCTAAAGGCGCTATCTTTGACATGATGTTTAGGAATGCTAAAGGCACTATCTTTAACATGATGTTTAGGAATGCTAAAGGCACTATCTTTGACATGATGTTTAGGAATGCTAAAGGCACTATCATTGACATGATGTTTAGGAATGCTAAAGGCACTATCTTTAACATAACATCTGACAATGCTAAAGGCACTATCTTTGACATGATGTTTAGGAATGCTAAAGGCACTATCGACATGACGTTTCGGAATGCTAAAGGCACTATCTTTGACATGATGTTTAGGAATGCTAAAGGCACTATCTTTGACATGATGTTTAGGAATGCTAAAGGCACTATCTTTGACATGATGTTTAGGAATGCTAAAGGCACTATCTTTAACATGATGTTTAGGAATGCTAAAGGCACTATCTTTGACATGATGTTTAGGAATGCTAAAGGCACTATCTTTGACATGATGTTTAGGAATGCTAAAGGCACTATCTTTAACATAACATCTGACAATGCTAAAGGCACTATCTTTGACATGATGTTTAGGAATGCTAAAGGCACTATCGACATGACGTTTAGGAATGCTAAAGGCACTATCTTTGACATGATGTTTAGGAATGCTAAAGGCACTATCTTTGACATGATGTTTAGGAATGCTAAAGGCACTATCTTTAACATAACATCTGACAATGCTAAAGGCACTATCTTTGACATGATGTTTAGGAATGCTAAAGGCACTATCGACATGACGTTTAGGAATGCTAAAGGCACTATCTTTGACATGATGTTTAGGAATGCTAAAGGCACTATCTTTGACATGATGTTTAGGAATGCTAAAGGCACTATCTTTGACATGATGTTTAGGAATGCTAAAGGCACTATCTTTGACATGATGTTTAGGAATGCTAAAGGCACTATCTTTGACATGTTTAGGAATGCTAAAGGCACTATCTTTAACATAACATCTGACAATGCTAAAGGCAATATCTTTGACATGTTGTTTGAGAATGCTAAAGGCACTATCTTTAATATGACATTTGACAATGCTAATGGAACTATTATTAACATAATGTTTGACAATGCTAAAGGCTCTATCTATAACATCATGTCTGACAATGCTAAAGATAACATCTTTAATCTGACAATGGTAAAGGTAGTTTCTGAGTGAAGTAACACATTAACTGAAACAGATAATTAGCGTTGTTGGACAAGGTAGTTGCTGAGTGAAGTAACACATTAACTGAAACAGATAATTAGCGTTGTTGGACAAGGAAATTGCTGAGTGAAGTAACACATTAACTGAAACAGATAATTAGCGTTGTTGGACAAGGTAGTTGCTAAGTGAAGTAACACATTAACTGAAACAGATAATTAGCGTTGTTGGACAAGGTAGTTGCTGAGTGAAGTAACACATTAACTGAAACAGATAACTAGCGTTGTTGGACAAGGTAGTTGCTGAATGAACACATTAACTGAAACAGATAATTAGCATTGTTGGACAAGGTAGTTGCTGAGTGAAGTAACACATTAACTGAAACAGATAATTAGCGTTGTTAGACAAGGTAGTTGCTGAGTGAAGTAACACATTAACTGAAACAGATAACTAGCGTTGTTGGACAAGGTAGTTGCTGAATGAAGTAACACATTAACTGAAACAGATAATTAGCATTGTTGGACAAGGTAGTTGCTGAGTGAAGTAACACATTAACTGAAACAGATAATTAGCGTTGTTGGACAAGGTAGTTGCTGAGTGAAGTAACACATTAACTGAAACAGATAATTAGCATTGTTGGACAAGGTAGTTGCTGAATGAAGTAACACATTAACTGAAACAGATAATTAGCATTGTTGGACAAGGTAGTTGCTGAGTGAAGTAACACATTAACTGAAACAGATAATTAGCGTTGTTGGACAAGGTAGTTGCTGAGTGAAGTAACACATTAACTGAAACAGATAATTAGCATTGTTGGACAAGGTAGTTGCTGAGTGAAGTAACACATTAACTGAAACAGATAATTAGCGTTGTTGGACAAGGTAGTTGCTGAATGAAGTAACACATTACCTGAAACAGATAATTAGCATTGTTGGACAAGGTAGTTACTGAGTGAAGTAACACATTAACTGAAACAGATAATTAGCGTTGTTGGACAAGGTAGTTGCTGAATGAAGTAACACATTAACTGAAACAGATAATTAGCGTTGTTGGACAAGGTAGTTGCTGAGTGAAGTAACACATTAACTGAAACAGATAATTAGCGTTGTTGGACAAGGTAGTTGCTGAGTGAAGTAACACATTAACTGAAACAGATAATTAGCATTGTTGGACAAGGTAGTTGCTGAGTGAAGTAACACATTAACTGAAACAGATAATTAGCGTTGTTGGACAAGGTAGTTGCTGAATGAAGTAACACATTACCTGAAACAGATAATTAGCATTGTTGGACAAGGTAGTTGCTGAGTGAAGTAACACATTAACTGAAACAGATTATTAGCGTTGTTGGACAAGGTAGTTGCTGAGTGAAGTAACACATTAACTGAAACAGATAATTAGCGTTGTTGGACAAGGAAATTGCTGAGTGAAGTAACACATTAACTGAAACAGATAATTAGCGTTGTTGGACAAGGTAGTTGCTAAGTGAAGTAACACATTAACTGAAACAGATAATTAGCGTTGTTGGACAAGGTAGTTGCTGAATGAAGTAACACATTAACTGAAACAGATAATTAGTATTGTTGGACAAGGTAGTTGCTGAGTGAAGTAACACATTAACTGAAACAGATAATTAGCGTTGTTGGACAAGGTAGTTGCTGAGTGAAGTAACACATTAACTGAAACAGATAATTAGCATTGTTGGACAAGGTAGTTGCTGAGTGAAGTAACACATTAACTGAAACAGATAATTAGCGTTGTTGGACAAGGTAGTTGCTGAATGAAGTAACACATTACCTGAAACAGATAATTAGCATTGTTGGACAAGGTAGTTGCTGAGTGAAGTAACACATTAACTGAAACAGATAATTAGCGTTGTTGGACAAGGTAGTTGCTGAATGAAGTAACACATTAACTGAAACAGATAATTAGCGTTGTTGAACAAGGTAGTTGCTGAGTGAAGTAACACATTAACTGAAACAGATAATTAGCGTTGTTGGACAAGGTAGTTGCTGAGTGAAGTAACACATTAACTGAAACAGATAATTAGCGTTATTGGACAAGGTAGTTGCTGAGTGAAGTAACACATTAACTGAAACAGATAATTAGCGTTGTTGGACAAGGTAGTTGCTGAGTGAAGTAACACATTAACTGAAACAGATAATTAGCGTTGTTGGACAAGGTAGTTGCTGAGTGAAGTATCATGCAAACTGAAATTGAGATAATCAGATTTGATGAACAACGTAATTTCTGAGTGAAGTAACATCCTGACTGGGACAGAAATATCAGGTAGTTTCTGAGGAAAGTAATATACTGATTGAGACAGAAAGGAAAACTTAGTAATAGAGCATTTGATAATTAACAGAGAAATTAGTAGTGGAATGGTGCTTACTCTGTTCTTATAAGATTTAAACAACAGAAAATGTACATACTATTTCCATGTAAGGTCTCAGCAGGCCATCCACAGCAGCCTCAGATATTACCACTGTTCCTGGATCCAAGGCTGAAATTCAACCATGTTAACAAAATTGCAAAAGGAAGACAACCAGTAGAACTAAAACTAAAAAAAAGACACAAAACAAAAGCAATAAAATGAAGGTTTCAAATGTAAGGTTTAGGGCACCCCCAAACTTTTTTTTATCTGATAAAGAAAAGTACTTAGGGTATATGCTCTAAACGCTTGTCCCCAAAATTATTATAGTAGCCCCCCTCTTGAACGGGCCTCTTTCCCCAACCAGCGGCCACCCGCTTTTTATAGCTAGAATCCCTTGGTACAGACGAGTTTGTGTTCAAAAGTCCCCTCAAGAATGGCCACCCCTCTAACGTGACTTACATATTTGTACAAAATTAAGAAATGTTCCCCTCACAATGGTCAATTTTTAAGGTAAGTAATCAGATTATCTCTACCATCATTACATTTCTCTCTAAGTCAAGTTTCCATTACTGAAAGAAGTGTTGGCTAAAGTACATGTAACACTAAGATTAATATTATATCATTAGCTACAAAAGCAGACACTTACAGGAAATGGACTCAACAATGTTATGATAAGGGTTTTGGGCTTCACACATCTGTTTCATTTTTCTCATTGATGAATGCAACCGTATGTAATTATCAAGATCATAGCATGGTCAACATAAGCTACAAATAGATTTTTCACATTAACGCACACAGAGAAATTAACCTTGTACAAAACAGGATACCAGAAAAAGACCAAAAATTCATGTGACAACACATTTATTGCTTCTTTTACGAAGAAGTCATTTTATCCACTCTACTAGTTTCTTCTGTATAATTAAATTGCATACAGTTAGCAACATCCGAAAAAATCATTACCAAACATTAACATGTCATCACGAAAATGGAGATTTATTTTAGAAGAACGTTGGTCATTCTACTCGCTGACATTGGGTGGGGGGAAGGGGACTTGCAGATCAATTTTATGTAGAGAAGATTCGAATAAAACAATTTTTTTTCGAAAAGAACTTGAATAAACCTTGTAGCTGATAGAAGAATATTCAGCAGCAGTGGGAAAATGGAGCAAATGGAAAGAGAATTATGTATCAAGATTTAATTGACATTGATGGATGATTTAACAACATGCATGACAACAATACCCACACCCATGTCACTCTTACATCAAGAATAAGAACTATTAAAGTTTATTCAGTTGAAATAAGTCTATTTTTACGACAAGAAGAACCTCTTAATAATTAATGTTACTTTTTAAATAAAGATATTAAATGAAGATATTAAATGCTTTGATGTTTTTAGCTTTTTTACTACATCCATTACATATACTTCTCACAAAAAATTTAGTCCACCTCTGAAAAGGTCCCCCGTGTTATAAAGTCACTTTTCCGGTGCAGAAGGGGTGGCTGTATAAGAGGGGACCACTGTATATTAAACAATAAGTTGTAAATTTTTGGTCAAAATTAAACAGAAATAAAGGAACACCATCGTCAGTGAATACCTCAGTATACAGAACACCTGCTAATTTATGATCTACTTTTCATAAGTTTGCTTATATATTTCTCTAGTAAATAAATGACATACATCTATAAATTTAAAAAAGAAGTTTGCTAAAAAGATGGATAACAATAGTATGGAGATAACAATATCAGGGTCTCTTGAGTCTCCTTTAAAGAGAGATAACAATATTAGCGTCCTTTGTGTCTCCTTTAAAGACAGATAACAATATTATGGTACTTTGAGTCTCCTTTAAAAACAGATAACAATATTATGGTCCTTTGAGTCTCCTTTAAAGACAGATAACAATATTATGGTACTTTGTGTCTCCTTTAAAGACAGATAACAATATTATGGTACTTTGAGTCTCCTTTATAGACAGATAACAATATTAGGGACCCTTGAGTCTCCTTTAATTGACAGATAACAATATTAGGGTCCCTTGAGTCTCTTTTAAAGACAGATAACAATATCAGGGTCTCTTGGGTCTCCTTTAAAGACAGATAACAACATCAGGGTCTCTTGAGTCTCCTTTAAAGACAGATAACAATATTAGGGTCCCTTGAGTCTCCTTTAAAGACAGATAACAATATTATGGTACTTTGAGTCTCCTTTTTAGACAGATAACAATATTATGGTACTTTGAGTCTCCTTTGAAGACAGATAACAATATTATGGTCCCTTGAGTCTCCTTTATAGACAGATAACAATATTAGGGTCCCTTGAGTCTCTTTTATAGACTGATAACAATATCAGGGTCTCTTGAGTCTCCTTTAAAGACAGATATAAATATTAAGATCCTTTGAGTCTCCTTTATAGATAGGTAACAATACATTGTACACATTATGTTCTAATTCTAATATATCTACATTTTAATTTGCAAGAATCAGTAAATATTGTAACTAAATTTTATGACTGGTTTATTTGAACATAAGGATCTTTAGAAAGGAATCATCAGATAAGAATTTAATACCCTGTTTCTATGATGATTATTTTATAATTGATTATTTTCCCATGATTGATGATTTTCCTATGATTGATGATTATCCCATGATTGATGATTATCCTATGATTGATGATTATCCCATGATTGATGATTATCCTATGATTGATGATTATCCCATAATTGAAAATTATCCCATAATTGATGATTATCCCATGATTGATGATCATCCTATGATTGATGATTATCCCATGATTGATGATTATCCCATGATTGATGATTATCCCATAATTGAAAATTATCCCATAATTGATGATTATCCCATGATTGATGATCATCCTATGATTGATGATTATCCTATGATTGATGATTATCCTATGATTGATGATTATCCCTTGATTGATGATTATCCCTTGATTGATGATTATCCCATGATTGATGATTATCCTATGATTGATGATTATCCCATGATTGATGATCATCCTATGATTGATGATTATCCCTTGATTGATGATTATCCTATGATTGATGAGTATCCCTTGATTGGTGATCATCCTATGATTGATGATTATCCCATAATTGATGATTATCCCATGATTGATGATTATCCCTTGATTGATGATCATCCTATGATTGATGATTATCCCATGATTGATGATCATCCTATGATTGATGATCATCCTATGATTGATGATCATCCTATGATTGATGATTATCCTATGATTGATGATTATCCTTTGATTGATGATCATCCTATGATTGATGATTATCCCTTGATTGATGATTATCCTATGATTGATGATTATCCTATGATTGATGATTATCCCATGATTGATGATTATCCCATGATTGATGATTATCCTATGATTGATGATTATCCCATAATTGAAAATTAACCCATAATTGATGATTATCCCATGATTGATGATCATTCTATGATTGATGATTATCCCATAATTGAAAATTATCCAATGACTGAAGATAAACCAATCAAGACATTTAGGAAATTTTAGGATCATTTTAATAATAGGTGTGTATTATGACAGAACAATGACTCACAACTTTTCAAACAATTTAACTGTATTCTCTGACAGGAACACCACCCACAACTTTTCAAACAATTTAACTGTATTCTCTGACAGGAACACCACCCACAACTTCTCAAGCAGTTTACCTGTATTCCATGATAGGACCACCACCCACGTTTCAAACTTATCTGGAAGACCTATGGAGAAATACAGCAAATTTGAACTTTTTGTTGACAAATTAATGTTCACCATGTATTTTTGCAGCTGAAAAACTATAAGCATTTGCAACCTAATTTTGCTCTCTTGTATCTATTTGTGCATCTGGACTAAGAACATTAATCTGATCAAGTCATATCTTTTTTTAAATTGAGCATCCCTGCTTCAAAGGCCTCTTCAAAGTTAAGTCCAACATTTTCTACAACACTAACAATACATCTTTCCAGGGCTGGAAAAATCTACTAATCCACTTCTTTGTACTAGTGGTGGATGAGAAGGGGCAAGTAACTCTTTAAGATCCTACCCTGACTCAATGAGCAGCATTTTAATGGATTCAATGTTAGGTAGGACGTGTAAAATTACTGCATGACACATAAAAGTAAGAGACCAATTGCACTCCAGAACCAGTAACCAAGTGAAATGTTTTAAAAACTTGGCTTTTCAAGAAAATCCCTGGACTATTACTTTTAAAATCCTGCCAAAAGCTCTGAACAGTGGACCAAGCTAAGCTGGAGCTAGCATTGATGATTTCCAAATCAGACATTAGCCCTGAGGGCTACAAAACCAACCTGGAAGCCTGGCTAAAATCACTAGGGATGAGAATGCACTTAGTAACAAACTGTTGGCTTTCAGATGCTCCTTTTATCTTTTTATAATTCCTGAATATATTCTGATATGTTTTGAAAATCATGATATCACAGGTGTATTAAACCAACAAACTAAGACATTCTGGTAGCCCCTGGGCACTGGGTACAAGATTTAGTTGCTCCTTTTATGACTTACCTAAATGGTAGCCCTGGGCACTGGGTACAAAATTAAATTGGCTCTAAATGGTAGCCCTGGGCACTGGGTACAAGGGTCGATTGCCCCTTTCAGAACTCACCTAAACCTCCACTGGTACCAAGTCTGAACATTTTAACATCAGTGCATCCTGCATGGTGTAGCAACTTCAGGACCTCATGAAATACAATAGACAGGGATGGTATTCCCATACCATGCTGAAATGTAAAGACATCAAATGATGATTTGCCAGAGTTATAGTTCTTATGAACAATGTTATAAAGAGTTATTTCCCTTATTATAGGACAAAGTTGTTTATCATTCCTTTGAAAAGTGAACCAATAGTTTTAAAGAATTCAACATCAGACAGTAGTAAAATTTTAAGATATTTGGCAGTATGACATCTAAACAATATGGACAAAGCTTTTTATACCAATGACTAGTTGATCACTGATTATCTGAACACTGCATGTTCAACGTCTAAGTGCCAATTTCTTATTTTAGTCATTTCAAAAACAAAATTATGTAACTCCCATGGAACAATAAGCATCCAGTTGTTAGCTGGTAAAAAAAAACATATCATACAGGTATTTAAACATGTTATTACTTGTCATTTGGTTATTAATTTCAAAATTTCAAATGGAGGGGGAAAGAAATGTAAATAAGTTTCTAAAATATTTTTACAGCAAATTACTATATCTGTTATTAAACATGTTAAAAAGTTAGATTCTTACTTTTATATACTCCAACTACTAGTATCCAAGACATATTCTATTCTGCATTTTGTGGCATTGGTACAATAAAAGATTCACTGGTCCTTTAAAAAAATCCAGTTGTGGCATGGTAGGAGAGAAAAAATTTAAGTGATGCATTCCTGATATCTGACTGTGCCACCTAATAACTTTTTTCTCAGCCATACAGTTAGTGATAGTTAAAACCCACCAGTATACTGGTTAGTGATGGTGTGCTATGACTGTAGCCTACCAGTCTACTGGTTGGTGAAAGCAAGTGATATGACAGTAGCCTACCAGTCTACTGGTTGGTGAAAGCAAGTGATATGACTGTAGCCTACCAGTCTACTGGTTGGTGAAAGCAAATGATATGGCTGTGGCCTACCAGTCTACTGGTTGGTGAAAGTAAGTAAGCCTACCAGTCTATATGATGCATAAAGACTACAATAATGAAGTAATACTAATCCAGTTATATCCCCTCATCAAATTTCTAAATTCTAGATACAATAGTTTTTGCACAGCAAGCAAAATTCTTAATGATACAAAAACATGACCATACCAAGTAAAATATGAAATGTAGGCAACAGTTACCATTTATTTTGTACATATATACAATTCAATTTATATGGTACAGATAGATGTACAATTCAATTTATTTTGTACAGATGGATGTACAATTCATTTTGTACAGATGTGGTCCTAATGAGATGAAAACAGTGATTTATCTGAATGATTCTAGCATGAATATTTAAAATACAAAATGTAACCAAAGCCAGTAAAATGTTAAGTAAAGATCACAGTGACCTCCTTTCATTATGAGGATGAATCCCTTGACCAAGTTTCATCATTCCAGGTATAACAGTCTGTATGCAGGAAGTAAGCTTTCCTATTCAATATGCAAATCATCTGCAAACTCTGGTGAAGGTATATGGTCAAAAACTGAAATTCTGAGCAGAAACCAATTGTCTTTTTCAATTAATGTGGTCTTGAACTTTGAACTTTTGAACTCCTAACTCATGGGTTTCTTTCTTATGCTGTGTGCAAGCTAGTGACACAATCTGATCCACATCTGTGATGTAGAACTAATAGTATTGTGTACAAACCATTTATCTTCTTAGAGACTCTGATTTTGGTCTTTGAACTTTTAACCCCATAATCAATAGACTTCTTCCTCACCTCAAGTGCAAGCTATCCACAAAGTTTGGTCTAGGCCTGTGATGTTGTACTGATATTATTGTGCAGAAACTACTGTTTTCCTTTCAGTCACAGTGATTCTGACCTTTGACCTTTTGACCCCAAATTAATAGTCTTCATCTTACTCTAACAGTATGCTATAGACAAAGTTTAGTCTAAGTATATATGTAGAACTAAAGTTTTTATGCAGAAACCAATTTCTCCTTCAGCCAGTGACCTTGATCTTTTACCTTTCATCACCAAAATTTAAAACATTTTTCCTTATTATAAATGCAAGAATTCTACAATGCTTTAACAAGGTATGTGATTGTACAACTAAGGTAATTATGTAGAAATCATTATTTTCCTTTCAGTCAGAGTGACTTGACCTTTGACATTTTGATCCAATAATGACAGGCATCTTCCTTGTGCAAACTATCAACAAAGTTTAGTGATTTAAAGCTAATGTTATTGTACAAATACCATTTTTCTCCTCTGAGTCACGTTTGAACTGTTGACCTTCAAATCATGGCATTTTCCTTACTCCAAACACAAGTGATCAACTTGTTATTATGGAAAAGAAAAAGTTAACAGAGAGGCAGACAGTCAGGGTTACAGCATAATAATTCTACACCAAGGCAGGTTTATAAATAACTTGTATCTTAATTAGATCAACATGTTACCATCACCTAAGTCAGTAAAATTTGACATGTGGATCACTGATCTATTATTGTAAGCAGACCTTAAAATTTACTTTCTCAGTCATAGTTGCATTTTGACATCTGTAATAATTTCAACTAGCAGTAATCAGGCTATTTTCAAAGTGACAACTGGCATATTTAACATTTTGAATTTAAAATATCACAAGCAAGACATTTCTAGTTCAAGAAGGTTTTTTTTCATTTTCTTTTCCAGCTATCAATTTACAAACAGATCAGAATTGGAATTAGCAAAATTATTAATTTGCTAGCATCAAATTCAAGTCCTGTGTAAGTGTGTACTAACAAACAAATATCAACTTGCTAGCATCAATTTCAAGTCCTGTGTAAGAGTAAATACTAACAAACATAATTAAATATTAACTTGCTAGCATCAAATTTATGTAGTATAAGTGTGCACAAACAAATACAAATAAATATAAACTTGCAAGCATCACTTTCAAGCTCCATGAAAGAGTGTGCACTAACAATTACAAATAAATATTTTGTTTGATGATTCTAGCATGAACTGACCTTTAAAATAATCTGAAAACACAAAATTTCATGGATAATTTTGTGACACGGGCATAGTGCTCATCAAGAAGCACCCCTCACCAACAGACGTGTTTCCAGATATATTAGTATACGGGTTAAAAAAAATAAAATACCTGAGCTTAATGCAAACATTTAAATGTTGTTGCTGTTAGCTTAATTTCATTTTTCAGCACACAAAAGGCTATAAATGGTAGCCAATACAACTAGGAAGAACCCAGGAAAATCCTGGGATGAACCACCCACCCATGGGAAGCTACTGGCAAGTTTTCTCACATAGCCACACTGGCTGAACATGAGAATCAAACCCATGTAGACAGATGAGATTCAAATCCATGTAGATAGGTGAGATTCAAACCCATGTAGACAGGTGAGATTCAAACCCATGTAGACAGGTGAGATTCAAACTCATGTAGACAGGTGAGATTTAAATCCATGTAGACAGGTGAGATTTAAACCCATGTAGACAAGTGAGATTCAAACCCATGTAGACAGGTGAGATTCAAACTCATGTAGACAAGTGAGATTCATACCCATGTAGACAGGTGAGATTCAAACCCATGTAGACAGGTGAGATTCAAACTCATGTAGACAAGTGAGATTCAAACCCATGTAGACAAGTGAGATTCAAACCCATGTAGACAGGTGAGATTCAAACCCATGTAGACAGGTGAGATTGCAGTGATAAGTAAGATAGAGCTTGTGACCACTCAGCAACCCAGAGCCCCAAATAAGAATGTACATCTGTCATTCTAGTTCACAAATACTAAAATAAATGACTGTCATCAATAAATATCTTTTCATATCAAGGCAAAACCTTACAATCTTCTACTTACTGTAAAATGACACCAAAAAAAACAAAACTGCACACTTACTTAAGTTTTATCCTGTTTAACAATTCTAGGCAATTTGTATGAAGTTTAGGAATAGGTCCAACTTGTCCCAAACCAATAAATAAAGCATTGTTAAGCTCTGGTGTTCATATGCAGACACTTACACTGACTGAGAGCACAGGGCCAACCTTGTACAAGACGTATCGATCAGACCCATGAGAGATATTCTGCAATGTCATTCCAGCTGGGATCTTGAACTGCAGTTCTTTAGCCATGAAAGCCACAAATTTCTGCATGCGTGTAGGGGAGCCGCCAAAACACACAAACTGAAAAGTATTTTAAAAAATTGTTTTACATTAAAAATAGCTTTGATCAACACTTTTTACAAAATGTTACATATATGCAAGGTCTTAACCAAAATGTGTTCATAGAACACCGATTCCATGCCACAGTGCCTGAAACTGACCTAAATGCACACATACAGACGATGAAATTAGGTAAAACAAGATACCCAACCCATGTCATGGTAAAGCATAAATATTTTGTTAGCTTAGAAATGAGAAAATGTATTTGTAAGTCTTAAGGAATTAAGGAACTTAAATACATGTAAGAGTGCAATGAATACATGTAATGGCAACATTTAAGGACTTTTTGGACAAAGTACATGCAGCTGAAAAAGTTGAGATGAGTTGCAGGGTACTAATATAGCTTACTGAGAAAACAGGTGATCTGTCACTTAGGTAAAAGAATAATCCAGCAAAAAGGAAACAACATTGGAACACATGGTAGATTACCTGCCTAGACTGGTTAGGATATGAAATACATAGAATACATGGTAGAATACCTGCCTAGACTGGTTAGCATATGAACTACACTGAGACATATGGTAGATTACCTGTCTAGACTGGTTAGGATATGAACTACATTGGAGCTTTATAGACTACCTGCCTATACTCCATAGGATATTGAGTCATTGGGACACATGGTAGATTACCTGTCTAGATTGGTTAGGACATGAATTAGCATCTTTCTAGTCACAAGTCATATACCATCCTCTCAGCAATCCTAACTTAACAACAATGGACCTAATTGTTTTGGGTGCCACCATACTATATTGGAAATTGTGCTTTTAAATGGCAAAAGATGTTTGCGAATTTGTTGTCTCACTAAATGCAAATGTAATTTAAAGTCTGTCTCCAAACATCTAATTTTTTCCTAGCACTTATCAGGAAGCAATTAGTATTTCCAGATTATCTTTGCATCCTCTTTACTCAATCGTCTTGTGTCATAATTTTAAGTCCTGAAAATTTAGGTTGATATGATCTCTATCTATTGGTGTCTGATAAAAATCTTGTAGATGGTATGGCAATAATAAATTCAAAATTATACAGCATGGAGCCAACAGTGAAGAAATAGCAGCCAATGATGTTAATTTTGTACTTGAACTTGAATGAAACAAATGTCAAATTATATTGTTAGAGAATGTGCTTACTTTCACATCATGGAACATTTCTTTCAGGTCATGTGACTTGTTGCTAAGCGCCAGATGGTACAGCACATCTTCATCCATTTTTTGTATATGGGGGTTCTTCAGTTCTACTGGTCCATCCCTGGAATAGAATGTAGGTCATGTAGTAAGACATAGTAACAGATGTTAAGTTGGCCAACTCATTTAAAAGATGTATATTTTTGTTTCTTTAAAAAGTCTTCTGGGTCTGAAATTTGGAAGGACTGTATATCAACTTGTCATAATATTGCCTGTAATTTTTGTATACTGTATTTATTCAATTTTTTTGTACACTGTACTATTTATTCCTGATCTTTGGCATACAAATAATTATGGTCAAAACCATGAATCTCAATAGTCTGATAATTCTTAAGTAATAATATTTGCAAAATCTTATTTATAAATCAAAGTAATCGGTACCAAAAGTTACAAAAGAAACAAACTGATGTCATGGTGTACAAAAGATTATAGGAACCAAATCAAGGCCTGGTACAGCATGTAATGCACACAATTAAAGCACTGCTGTAAAATGAATTACCTTGACCCAAAGGTCAAAAGGTTGAACAAAACATGTAGCTGCAGGTATTTTCTTAGTTTCATTATGATTCATTAAGTATAAAAAAAAATCAATTCAAAAGCTAAGGAAATAAAAGCAAAAGAAAACACTTCAACCAAATCATCAATTCAAATTTTCCATGACCTTGACATTGATCCTGAGGTCAAAGATGAGCAAGCATATCAAAGAATGTATTGTCTTGGCTTGATAATGATTACTGCCAAGTACAAGAAGAATCTATCCAGGGTTTTGATTCACCACACTAATTTACTTCCACTTATTCAGCACACCAAGTTCCACTAATTCAATGAACAAATTAAATTCCACTAATTCACCACACAAATTAAGTTCCACTATTCACCACACTAATTACGTTCCAATAATCCAACACACTAATTAAGTTCCAATAATTCACCAAACTAATCATATATGATATTCAGTTTGCAAATACAACACTTGATATCCCATTTTCAAAAACCATGGAACCAATCAGAGGTTGTTTACAGTTGATCAGGATTCTTGCTAAAGATGTGGATAAGGATGTCATGTGACTACTATGTAAACCAGTAAGTTACATGATATGTGACAAAATAAGAAAACTCTGTAAATGGCTAGCAAACAGACTTACCATAAATTGTTTATCTTTATTGACAAAAATACATAATGACCATTGAAATTAAAGAATTCAGGGGGGAAACACAAGTTTTATATCAGCAGTCTTGCAGTCTTGAGATGGTTGTTTATGACAGACACCAATACCAGCCTCATGTAAGATTTTTGGACCAGAAGTGTTCATCCATGTATTTTTTGTTCTGCATAAACAGCTGTAAAAATAATAAACAAAACTGAAATTTGATACCAATTTATCCTCTTGACATTCCTGACAGTAGCCTTATTATTGACATTTTCTGATCTTTTTGCAAACTGTGTGCAAATCACTTGACACTGATAAAATATTAGTCATAAAAAACCATTACTGCTTAGTAATTCTTGTGTATTATTATTTTAAGAAGACAGGACTCACAAGAACCAAATTAAATTATTGCATTTTTTCCAATCAAGGATTGAGTATAATTTGATTACTTCTAATTAACATTTGTGCATCTTGCATTATTTTGATGGAACACAATTGGCAGCCTTGTAATATTTGAAGTTATTACTTGATTGATGACCAGTGTATCATAAATGGATACATTTTATATACATCTTAACCATACAGATGCTTCTACTGATTTTATTCTTTATGTAGTTATAATAGATTTAAGTTAATTATTACCCAGATAATAAAATAAACAAACAAAAAAACACAAAAACATTGTGTTTGTAAACCTGTACATGGCTGTCTTCACATGTGCTAAAACTATAAATACAACCAGTTTGTATAGACTAGTTGGGGAAACTGAAAACGTTGTATAATTCACTAAATGTCTACAAGCCAAAGCGACATCTATTTTTACTTTTTGTACATATGTAACGCAGATTATATCCCGGATATTTGATTCTATACCGGTTATCCTTATAGTAAAAACTGAAGGATAATAAAAAGATTTAGAAAATGTTAAATTCTACTAGTACATAGTTTTCATTTTCTATTCTTCTTGGTTTAGACCGCTTGGTTTCATGTAGAGGTTTACAAACACAACGTTTTTGTGTTTATTTGTTTGTCGTATATATGTTTTGTATTTGCCTTTGAAAAAGACTCATTAAGAGTCGAAAGCGCTTAGGCTAGTTAGTTACTAGTTTCGTACTGTTCGTGGTCAGTTTATTGCATCTATTTTAATTAATCCCTGACACACGTGATCCCTTGGTGGATCCAGTACGCTTGAAAGGGTTGTTATTCGCCATATGATTTGTATTCTCTCTCTCTCTCTCTCTCTCTCTCTCTCTCTCTCTCTCTCTCTCTCTCTCTCTCTCTCTCTCTATATATATATATATATATATATATATATATATATATATATATATATATATATGTGTGTGTGTGTGTGTGTGTGTGTGTGTGTGTGTGTGTTGGTAAACAAGCGTATTCAGTCGAATGTAGAGTTAGCTTATGGTCTTTCTGCCATGCAGACTAGGGAAACCCCCCACGTGATGTTGACGTCACGGCAAAATTCCCTATATGGAATCACAAGTTGAACATTAGCTACGATGTCGTAGCCTCAACTTGTTTCTTTGTGGTCACAAGGTAGGACTAATATTAGTACTAGTTGAACATCTTATTAAAATTCATAATCATAAGAAAAAAAAAAAACTCATCCGTTGAAATAGGCCAAATTTTGAAACTGAATTAACTCCCTTTCAGTATAAATTCCGTATATCCCCCCTCCACTCCAACCAAATATAGTAATAGCAAGATAGATTCAAATCAACGAAATTCCCGGATTATTTATTATGTTGTTTATAAGTACAGGTAGTTTTAGACCCTGCACATGTTTTTTTTTTGTTTTTTTTAACACAAACACCGTGAGTGCATCTATCTCCACTCCGCCACAACCGCTCCGGTCAATCGCGTTATGGACCAAATTGCTGTGTGTGTGTGTGTTTGCGGCCACTTACTTCCATTTTCCTCGTGATTCCTCTGGCTCGTTATCACTGGGGTGACGAAATAGCGGATACTGTGCCATAGTTTGGCAAGAGTAATGTCTAAGCCTGCTGCAGTAAAAGACGGCCTTCCGAGTTGTTCTGTCAGAAATTATAACCGGACACAAACGTTCACTGAGTGCAAAGATTCAAGGCCGCATGAATTATCCTTCACCAAAGGGCAATAGGATTACCTCCCTTAGACCACTGGCCATTGTAAAAGGCTCCTTGAATTTGATGCCTCCATAAAAAGACCACAAAAAATTAAAAAAAATAAATAATAAATTAAAAAAATAAAATGTAACACTAGTCGACATTAACTCTGATTGCCTTATTTGTATGCATCCTCGTCCGATTTAGAGACAATTTCTTGTACTACTCAGTTTATCTTTATCAGATAATCATGTCGACTGAATTTAGAAAAATGAAATGTGAGTTATAAAAAGAAAAACATTATGGTTTTTCCTTCATTAAACAATGTACAACATTAATAGATAAGGTCACTATCAGACGATATCTTACCCATTTCACCTGGACGATGGGCAACCTGGCAATTTGTCCTATGTGATCACCAGAATTTACCATTTTTGTCAAGGAACACTGAAGCAAAGTCAACATATAGGTCACAAGTATAGATAATAACAGAAAGCCTGACTTGCGTTCTGTTTATGAAAGTAATTTTCTCAAATGTATTTTGAGATTCGGTAAATTTATTTCAACTTCCAAACTAATAAACTCAATGGTAAATCTGCCAGCAGACCACAAAATTGCAGTTTTATTTATTTGGTAATTTTTCTAAGGATTTGTGCAGGAACACTACACGTATGGTAATTCCTAATATTAAAAAAAATCCATACAATAATTTCCCTGGTGGTCCTGTTTGGGTCATGTTTGTTTGCAATGAGAGAGAGAGAGAGAGAGAGAGAGAGAGAGAGAGAGAGAGAGAGAGAGAGAGAGAGAGAGAGAGAGAGAGAGAGAGAGAGAGAGAGAGAGAGAGAGAGAGAGAGAGAGGTTATTTCCTAAATAAAGAAATGATCAACTGTTTCTATGATAAAAACACATGGTAGGTAAAAACGGAATTGTATTACTAAGACATTCTGACGTGTCAAAAATTTTCAAATATATATATATATATATATATATATATATATATATATATATATATATATATATATATATATATATATATATATATATATATATATATATATAAGTTCTTAAAATAAAACTGGCCAATAACTAGCTGAAGTAACGGTGACACTTGTTATCTTATCTTTTCTAGCATTGGTCACTAAGGCATACTTGGGAGCTGTGAGGGGGGCAGGAAAAATATACATAGGAAGCTGATTTATTAAAGATATGGCAGAAGTATAACATGCCTAGGTACCAAACTAAATTTTGTTTAAAGAAAGGAAAGATAAAAATTAATGAATTACCAAGACAGAAATCACTAAATAGTGTTGTTGTTGGGCTTAACGCCATTTTTCAGCACACGATATGCTATTCATGGCGGCCAGTATTAATCGTGGAGGAAGAAACCGGGAAATCACCGGAAACAACCACCGACCCACGAGAAGCTACGGGCAAGCTTCCTCACATCCACATTCGCCGAATCCTAGACTCGAACACACGCAGACAGAGGTGAGATGGCAGTGATCCGTAACGGACAGCGCTTTAGACCACTCGGCCACTCGGGGCCCACACTAAATAGTGTAGCCATTCTGATGAATGGAAATACTAATTATGGGTAATGAGCAAGGTACTGGACGAGTTTACGGAATTTTAAACGTTTTGCTGAAATACAGAATAGAGAGAATGGCAGAAACTATTAACAAAGGTTTTGTTTATTTGTTTTCGTTTGTTTGTTTTGTTAGTTGTTGTTGGGGTGAGGTGTTTAATTACATGTTTGCTTTTATTTAGTTATTCTTTAAATATATTGATCATTGCACGATGAATTGGACTTTTCGCTGTGTTTTGGAAACTGGCTTTAATGTGTACTTTCGATGTTGCATTGAGAACGAAAAGAACGCTGAGTGTCTGACTGTTTGCACTTCTAAGCCAGCGTCGCGTTTGAATTAAAGCGTTTAAACACATTGTGCTCACTGCATGAGAAAGCTAAATCTACGAAGAGTAATGTTTGTTTTTGTCTTCAGTGGCTAAGCTTTGGGGTTTCGTGAGGCAGAGTCAGAAATGTATATCATGGTATTATCTATCACGTGATGATATTTGTTCATAATGGATTTATATATCACGTGACGTTAGCTCATCCATCATGGCCTTATCTATCACGTGATAATGTTTGCTCATCATGGCATTGTATCTCACGTGATGACGTTTGCTCAATGCTGCTTGACTTTTCTGGCTGAAAGACACCAAATATTGTTTGACCTATGGAAATTATGAGAAGAAAGCCTGAACAAACACAGAGAATGCACAGTGGACCCAATGAAACTGAGCATGTCTGTGTTCGTTTCTGTAATGGCTTCTGTAAGAAAGCCAACATGTTCAACGAAATGTTTGCAAAATTGTAAAAATTGGATAAATCAATTTGTACCCTGGTGACCGCTGAAAGGCCCCATAAAAACATATTTCAGTCCAAACAGATGCATACTTTAGAACACGGTAACTTCTGAAAGCGACAGGCAAGAGATTTATTATCAGCCTAATCATTTATAATCTCATGGCTTTTTATACTGAAAAGTGGCAATATAAAATCAAACTGTGTCGGGATTATGGATATTGTAGCGGAAAAAAACATTTATTATCTTACAAGTTGAAATTTTTAACAAATTTCCTGATGAAATATATCGACGTATGATTATGAAAGTTGAAGTCAAAACGCATGTTATTTTTATGTGCTACTTTCATTTGGACAACTTCGGCTACTTTTGCGAGACAAAATTATGCCTGGAGACATTTGAAGGATTGACCTTAAAATTAAAAATTACTTTGAATTAAACATGTTTTGAATACAGTCCAAGTTTAAATGGAAGCTTCGGCTTACAGCTGTGATAAATGTTTTTTTTTTAATATTGCTATGCTCTTCTTTTCATATAAAATAGTTTTGTCTTTCTTATAAATGTATTAGGACAGAAATTTTAAGAACAAATAATAACTTTGGAATTTCCTCTAAATTGTATTAAAACTAATTTTACATTGTATTAAATTCTCATTAAATTATATTGAGAGTAACTTCAATTAAAATATATGCAGATTAACTTTATTTATTAGAACTATATTATAATTTGATAAAGATGCTAACTCAATAAATAACCCTTTACAAAAAAGTGAAAATCCTGGCCTCCTGTATTATACATGTGAATGCTAAATCAGCAGAAACAATACTTAGTGGCAAAAATTCTTAAAAATTTCGGATGTAGTAAGCTAGAGTCCTGACACGAATATAATGCTGATTAGGCCTTTTATAACGTAAAGAACACATTTGATTCCATGAGTGTAGACCTTTTGAGTACAACCGATAAGATGGAAAATTCTTTAAATTATATTAAAATATTAATTTTTCATCAAATAATAGTGAACATAAATTTCTACTAAAATATATTAAGAGTAATATTATTTATTTTCATATTACAACTAAATTATATTTGCGCTCTTACAAGCAAGTTTAAATCCCCTTCCATATTATACATTCTATGCTAAGTCAGCAAAACAGTACTCCAATACAATATTCTTAACATTCTATTCTGACTGAATAAGATACGATTCAACCGATTTCCTGAGACGAATAATGATGCAATGAACACAATCGTTTTCATTGGGATAGGCTGAAGCTTCTTTCTGGGACTACACACTTAATCACAGCGTTTTACCAAATTTGGCCTGCAACTTTCTTAGACCAGTATAAATAGCGCTGGGATACATGTATCATTAGTTGTTAGTCTTAGAATCAGAAGAAGCTTCGGTTATCTCTTTTACAAGTAAGAATTGTTTGTGTTCGTAAAATTCTTACTGAATAAGAACTTTTAAAAGTTAAAGATTTCAGTGGTAACTTTCATTGTTGCAATATTCTTGTGATTTTTCTTTTCATTTTAATATTATAATATAACGGATTGTTTATAAGAATTTATATTCATTTGAATTTGTATTTGTATTATGGTGAAACGATTAGTTGCCACCAACTTTACGCTAAGATTCAATTTGGGAATAATATATACTTTAAGTAATAGAGAATAATGTTTAGTAATCTATTCCAAATTAGTATTTTATCTTAAATTGAGTAAATATATTTTTTGCACTAATCGCAACTATTTTATACTCTTTTATTTAGTCCAAATCTAATCATCTATACTTTTCCTAACTGCAGCAACTACACAAATATATGAAGTTGGTAGGCGCGAAGGAATAGTATTATATTTATTTCGTGTATTTTTCAATATAAAGGCTCTGTAAGTTGTATCTCATGAATGTAGCATTATATATATATATATATATATATATATATATATATATATATATATATATATATATATATATATATATATATATATATATATATATAGTTGCTAGTCCAAAAATCAGAAAAGGCTTCGGTTATCTCTTTTACAGTATCCTGTACCTTAGCACTGCTAAATGTACCCCAAGAAATTTAGTCGTATCTACACCATTATGAGTCTCTCTCTCTCTCTCTCTCTCTCTCTCTCTCTCTCTCTCTCTCTCTCTCTCTCTCTTTCTCAACGCAAAAAATGGATTGTTCATTAGCCTCTTCCAATATCGTAATGATATAAGTCAGTTCGTTGATACTATAAATGCGTGATGCCTTTGTCGTTCACAATATTTCGACTTCATGTATGTCAACTTTTGCAGATAGCTTGTGGTCAGTGATACAAAAATATTGTTACGTATGGACATCTTTCATCCCTTTGTCATTAATATTCTTGGCCTGCGTGCCTTCTGTAAGTACAGAACTAACATCCGGTTAATCAATTCTCGCTTGATCTCGTCTTACACAGAAGGTATACAGCGTAAAGTCTGGTAAACAGTGTAATTAATCAAACGCCACGTCTAATCAAACTGTTTAGGTTAAGCTGTGAAGTTCAAATATTTCGGTATTGCTGTTGCCGAGAAATTACAATGCAATTTATTAACTTGTGTATCACAAAACACGTCTTATGGAATTGAAGTCAATTATATTAAGCAGTGATGGAAAGACGGATGTCACAAATAATACTTCCAATGCAAACATTGATTATGAACACGAATATCGATTACACAAGATGGCAAGAAACAGGATGACAAAAAATAATGCAGAAGTTTAATTGTAGAGGCTAATATGTGTACACGGAAAACACAGAACTAATGAAAATTTAAAAATTGATTCCTGTGGAGGCGAGCACTATATTTAAAAAAAATAAAATTGTACGATTGTTGCTATTTGCTTACTGCAAAACTAGGATCAACAGTACTCAAGTTGTCAAAGTAAAAAAGTTTGGTAAAAATATGAGAATATCAGACTGGTTTTCTTCATTTATGTCAATATTTTTAAAAATCCCAAAATAGAAAACAGAAACGTATTGCCTTAGGAAAGCTGTATTCTTCACACAAACATTAAATGTTAGACGTGGGATAAGATATTGTGTACAAGTAAGGAAACTGAAAGGTATCGTTTTCGAAGAGAAATCTTTTACGCTTTTGTGGATCTCTCTCTCTCTCTCTCTCTCTCTCTCTCTCTCTCTCTCTCTCTCTCTCTCTCTCTCTCTCTCTCTCTCTCTCTCTCTCTCTCTCTCTCTCTCTCTCTCTCTCTCATTACGATGTTAATATCGCTTGGCATCTTTAAAACCGATACCAGCGGTTGACTTTACAGGCAAACATTGGTTATGTACTCCAGTGTTATGTAACAGTACTGATAAGCTCAAAAGGAAAACGTTTTGTATTGACATTTTAGTATTAATTATTTAACAGTCACACTATAGGTACGTTTGACAGAAGTGGGGGCTAAATCGCTTTCATTTTTCTGAGATCTAAAATAGACTATCTTTGAGTGAAAGAAAGAAAGAAAGAAAGAAAGAAAGAAAGAAAGAAAGAAAGAAAGAAAGAAAGAAAGAAAGAAGGATGGAAGGAAGGAAGGAAGTAAGGAAGGAAGGAAGGAAGGAAGGAAAGAAAGAACGAAAGATAGAAGATAACAGTATGATAATGACAAAGCTTAACTGCCATCATGATGAGTATCCACTTTATTGCTGCCAATTGCAAACTCTTCTTCGTCAACAAAATCGTCAACATAACAATTTATTGCCGCTATTGCCAACACTTCGTCATCAAAATGATTAGAGTCCGCCTCGAATGCGGGAGGTCACGGATTTGAACCCCCAGACGAGTTTAGCCATAAACTTATAGAAATGGTAATAGCAGCTGCCTCAATCAATCAATATAGTATGCTTAAAGTCATGTATACACTTTCGTGTTTTATGACTGGAGCCCTGAGAAGGGCTAGTGGCCCCCCCCCTTCCGGGGCCGGGCGCACCTGTGTCCAGTGCTGACACTTTTGACTTAGTCCCAGGCTGGGCAGCGTTTCTTCCGGGGAGGGGGGTGCTTGCAATCCCGGTATGGACCGCTTTCCCCTCGGAAGGACGCAGGCCTTAGTGCTTGGCCCCCACAAGACCCTAAAATTAGACCTTTCGTGTTTTACGAAAAAGTCGCCCCAAAAATGGCAGACCCGCACTCCACTCTCCAGTTCCCCCTCCGCTCCCTCACGCAGCAAAGACCGAAGAAGTTAACCCTCCTAACTTTATTTCAGTTAGGGGGTTTGTTAGGGTCGAATGAGACCAGTTTTGCCTATAGGTGTCCTTATATCAATTATGTGTAAGCCACCTGTGCAATTGTCCTAATGTTCCTGAGTTGTGGATTTAGAAATTTTTTTTTTTAAATTTTGCATACTTAGCGTACTTATATGGTCCTAAAGATGTTTACCTAGAAATAGGTGTTTGCCACCTTTATTAATTTTAGCACGCTTTGTTTTGTGGTTGATTTTTTTTTTGGATCGCCATTTCAAAAGGGTCACATTAGTTAGCAGCTGCCTCGCTAGATGCTCAGTTTTAAGAGAGGTTAGCTATAGGACCGGTCGGTCTGGATAATATGACTGGTTGATACGTCTGCGACATGATGTCCTAGTACTAGACATCACTACAAACTTCCACACTTCAGACATCGTAGAAAAAAAGGACTCATTTTTTTAAAGCTACTTTAAATATCCAAATCACACACACACGCACGCACACACACATATGACATAGAACAAAACAGGGCTGGCATGTACCTAAAAAAATTTATTACCTTTACAATTATTCCTGCTGCTGATAATGATGATAATATAAACGGTACTACAGCATTCGTAAGCACTCGATTTCCACATAGTTTTAAAGTCTGCTTGTGTCAGCATTCATATCATGGGCTCGAACTAAGTTTACCCACTTGAAACTCCAGTCCCTCACTCAACCCACATGTATCCACTATAAACTTCAGTCCAAGACACAATCCACATGAATCCACTCTAAGCGTTCATTAATTGATGCAAAACAAGTGTATCCACTCAAAAACATTAATCCCAGACTCGATCCACATGTATCCACTATAAACTTCAGTCCAAGACACAATCCACACATGAATCCACTATAAGCGTTAATTGATGCAATCCATGTGTATCCACTCAAAACCATTAATCCCAGAATCGATCCACATGTATCCACTTTCAACATTCAGTCACTGACTCAATCCACACTTATCCACACTAAACCTTGAGTCAGTGGCGCAATTACGTTTAAAACATCAGACTCAGACCCTCATTCAATCCACGTGAATCCACACTACAACGTCAGTCCCTGACTCTTCATGCATCCACTCTAAAACGTCAGTCTCTGACTCTTACTTCATGTATCCAACTCTACACCGTCCATCCCTGACTCTTACTTTATATGTCCACTCTTAAACGCCAGTCCCTGACACTTTATGTATCCACTCTGAATCGTCAGTCCCTGATCCTTACTTTATATATCCACTCTAAAACGTCAGTCCCTGACTCTTCATGCATCCACTCTAAAACGTCTGTCTCTGACTCTTACTTCATGTATCCAACTCTACAACGTCCGTCCTTGACTTTTACTTTATGTTTCCACTCTACAACGCCAGTCCCTGACTCTTACTTTATATATCCACTCTAAAACGTCAGTCACTGACTATTTATGTATCCACTCTGAATCGTCAGTCCCTGACCCTTACTTTATGTATCCACTCTAAAACGTCAGTCCCTGACTCTTACTTTATGTATCCACTCTAAAACATCAGTCTCTGACTCCTACTTCATGTATCCACTCTACAACGTCAGTCCCTGATACTTACTTTATGTATCCACTCTAAAACGTCAGTCCCTGACTCTTACTTTATGTATCCACTCTAAAAGTCAGTCCCTAACTCATAATTCACGTATCCACTCTAAAACTCCATTCCCGTACGCAATGCATAGTCTCAAGTTTAAATTTTCAGTCCGTACTCAATCCACGTACATATCCATTCCAGAACTTCAATTACTAGTGCAATAGACGTTTATCTACTTTTAAGCTTCAATCCACCTTTAGCCACCTTAAATTGTATGCTTAGAATTGGATCATCCAAAATTTCCAGTTCGCATAACTCGTGTCTCCTGTGAAGTAATACAAAAAGTCGACTTTTACTTAGAAAATAAAAATGTATGCATTGAATCTAAAAATAAAAACCTCTAAGATTGTTCTTAATCTAGGGTGTTGGCGGACGTACGGACAGGCACACAGTGGTTTCGTAGTGATGACTATGCAAACGGGACTATGTATGTATGTATGTATGTATGTATGTATGTATGTATGTATGTATGTATGTATGTATGTATGTATGTATGTATGTATGTATGTATGTATGTATGTATGTATGTATGTATGTATGTATGTATGTATGTATGTATGTATGTATGTATGTATGTGTGTGTGTATGTATATATGTATGTATGTATGTATGTATGTATGTATGTATGTATGTATGTATGTATGTATGTATGTATGTATGTATGTATGTATGTATGTATGTATGTATGTATGTATGTATGTATGTATGTATGTATGTATGTATGATATTTAACATCTCAATTGCCCACACTTTCTAGTGCATATTCCAACCCAAAGCCAAATCTAATGCACCTAAGCGACTAACGCAGGTGACATAATGCAAAATCCACGTGTTTTCTTGCTATTATTGCATGAATAAAGTTTCGTTATAAAATATGTGAAATGACATTGTAATTGTATTATTTATTTTATGTTTGTTAGTTGAAACTCTGTCCTCCTTCATGGGATCACTTAGGTGGAATCGAAGGAAGACACCCGATCTCGCAGATGGTTACCACAAGAGCAACATTACCTCAAAGTTTTGTGAAATTCCATTTGTCGGTTTATGAGGAGTTTTTTGACAACGGATGGAAAGACGGAGTGTATCACAATATCCCGTAAGTCCTTTAAAACAAAAATATTTGTGAACAATGCCCCGTAAAACTCTGTATGGGTTTGATCTACAATAAATATATGTATCTTATCTAATCATACAACCTGGATCTTAGACAACTAAACTATTAGTACAAAAGAAATAATGGGTGTGCAGTTATATTTTTTAAAATTTATTTCAATCAAGTAAGGGCCTTAAAACTCTGAAGGCAACAATGATACATACAATTGTTTTCAACTGGAAGGTATGTATGTATGTATGTATGTATGTATGTATGTATGTATGTATGTATGTATGTATGTATGTATGTATGTATGTATGTATGTATGTATGTATGTATGTATGTATGTATGTATGTATGCATGTATGCATGTATGTATGTATGTATGCATGCATGCATGGATGGTTAAGTTGGTAGATAGGTAGGCAGGTATGTGCGTACGCCGTACGTGCGTATGAATGGATAAATCAATTATTGATGAATGAATGTATCTCTGTATGTATGTATGTTTGTAGGTAGGAGAGAGAGAGAGAGAGAGAGAGAGAGAGAGAGAGAGAGAGAGAGAGAGAGAGAGAGAGAGAGAGAGAGAGAGAGAGAGAGAGAGAGAGAGAGAGAGAGAGAGAGAGAGAGAGAGAGAGAGAGAGTTACTTGTGTATTACACAGCATAAAGTACATCATACCAGTTTTCCCCAATGATTTTACTTGTTACTTTTCTGCGGGTAGGAGGCGGCAATAGAGATAAATTCGTTGTTTGGTGCACGTGGTGTATAACAGTGGCGGAGTCGGGTCCTATAAACAGGACGGCCGAGTGACAAGGGTAACTGAAAATAGCTGATCAATTTGCCAGTCGATCAGTTAAAACATTCTGCCTGGATATAGGTTTGCTCTTTGAAGGTAAGTTAATTTTCGTTAATGTTATCGCATTTTTTTTTTGTAATCTCAGTTTCGTTTGCTTTGATTTCATGTACTTGGTAGACTGGAAATAATACTTTTGAAATATTGACTCAGCTGCAAATTCATAATAATATAATACTAATCGTCATTAAGCAAATTGACCGAAAATTCGGTTTTTCTCAAATATATATGCACTTATCTTTTTTTTAAAAAATCTGTCTGACAATCTATTTATCTATATATCTGTTTGTTTATTTACGTGTCTGTCCATCTATTACACAGAGTGCCAGACAGACAGACAGAGATATGTATGGGAATTTAGTCAGACTGATCACAATGTAAATGGCTAAATACACCATTCGATAGCTTGATTGAACGGATATACTCTACGATATATAGATTGATCAGATATGTTGGCAATTCTACAAGAAAATGATGAACATATATTTTATTTATTCTCGTGCCTTTGTCGGTTTTAATCTTCATTCATTATTTATTTTCATTGATATATATATATATATATATATATATATATATATATATATATATATATATATATATATATATATATATATATATATATATATAACTTAAATGGATAGGTACAGTGACTCGGCCTGGTAGCTTTTAATTTACTTGCTATAAAGGAATACTGCAGGATCGATATGTACAAATCAATCGATAAGGTATTTGTATGCAATTTTTTAAGATTTTGGGCAGTTAGTGTGGATAAGACAAAATTTAATACATTAATACCGTAACTCTTTGAAAGCTAGTGCATGCCAGAAACAGAGGACACAAAACTCTGTGTGTGTGTGTGTGTGTGTGTGAGAGAGAGAGAGAGAGAGAGAGAGAGAGAGAGAGAGAGAGAGAGAGAGAGAGAGAGAGAGAGAGAGAGAGAGAGAGAGAGAGAGAGAGAGAGAGAGAGAGAGAGATGGGATGAGACAATACACATACAATTTGCAAGAACCCAAAGAAAGAAACATTTTATTCATGTGTTTTATCTTGATAAATATATGAAAACTGATAATAATGAAATTAAATCGGATCCTCTGATCGAATTAAATTAATCAGTCAGCTGTGCAACAGTAAAGACTACTTGCAATTAAGCATTCAATGTTGTATCAATTGAAATGGTGTTAGGTTATTATATTTTAAATAAAAGTTACGCCCGTTCAATGTATTGTTCTTGTGAAGATAAATTAAGGTAACTTTTAATTTCCTTTAGCACCCATCTTCATACGCCTTATTCAGTGTTTAAAGATTCGAAATGTTTTACAAATAACCTGGATTAGGTTGCCCACATAAATATTTTTTCATATTGTTATAAAACAAAAATATGCTCATATATCTCTTAAGCTTTCTTCGCGTCTTATGGGCTTCACAATCTTTGAACATGTTAATATATGTCAGGAAAACTTGTGCAATTTTCTTTTGCTTTTATGATATCTTTACTATGGTTGACTATTGTTTGTTTGCGGCATTTGGGGAAAATCTTATGTTTGACATAACGTAAAACGGAATGGCGCATCGTTATTTTATCCACGTCTTATAGCGGCAGAGTGGTCTAAAGCTCTCGCCTTAACTGATCACTGCCGCCTCAGTGTGGGTTTGAGTCTTGGGCTTGGCCAATGTCGATATGTGGGGAAGCTTGCTGGTAGCTTTCCATGGGAAGATGGTTGTTCCTGGGTTCTTCCTCGACCAGGCCGCCATATCATGTGCTGCAAAATGGCGTTGAATCCACTACACCAATAGCATATTTACGGCTTAACAAAGTTATGTAATCAATCGATACGTCTTTCTCCTATTTTAATATAATTCGCCCCCACTGAGAGCTATAGTGTGTGTGTGTGTATGTGTGTGTGTGTGTGTGTGTGTGTGTGTGTGTGATTTCCCGCATCCGAGGCGGACGTTCAAACCACTAGACCAGGAAAGCGATCCTCTGTTGGGTGCTACTCTTGTCAACATGGCACAATATGGAGAGGTTTTTCTAGACTTAACGGAAACAGCCGACCGATGTTCTAATTCATATTTAATAATATTATAACTGAATGCCCAAAAGTTGTTGTTGTTTTTGTTTTAACGCCATTTTCAGCTTATGATCATGGTGGCCATTATAACTAGCGCAGGAAGAACCCGGAAAAACTCCGAAGAATGCGATGGGATTTAAATAATTATGTGTTCTGGTATTTGGGTCGTGTTTTACTGTTTTATGAAATACCAATCTACAACTTAGAAAAAGATAATAATAAATGTAAAGAATGAAAAACATGCAAGCGCGGGTCTTGTGAATATATGGCCATTGGTTAATTAGAGCACGAGAGTCTGCAGTTGTATCACTAGAGCACGACGAAATTTCTGACAACATGAAATCACCTTAACGGTATTATAAATTGACACAAAGAATGCAACGGTGACCACATTCCCCCGCTCGATTCGACTTTTCTCACGCGTCTTTAATCGCTTCAGAAGACTGAAAAACTACACATATCCATTTAAAGAAAAAAACAGTAACTAAGAGTGGCCAAATAGTATGTCGTCTCAGCAATGACCCTTACTTTAGGATACATATTCGACTAAGATTGGCGCAAGAATCGTCTTTTATATTTTGAAGTGATTTGAGATCGATTGTACCCTTAGCTATGTAGAAAATATCTAATTGTAAAAAAACATTAAATACTTCAACATCTTATAAGCAAGAAACAATCTTAATATCAAGTGACTTTCATGGCATAACGATAATTGTTGAGTTTATAGATATGTAGTGAATAGTTTTATCGCTATAAATGACAGAATAAGTGTGCTATATAGTTTTCTTTCGGTCCTAATATCATACAGACGTTTGAACAGAGTGGTAGATTGCGATAACGCATACAATATGGGCATTAATAGCGTCGTTCCAAGCAAAGATAAATTGTCCGCGTAGCGAATGTTGCTGCCTTTGTGTGCTCACTTTGGTATATATTAGTGCCCTTTTGTGCTTGCGTAAGTAATCTTACTGTTCTCTGTGTCCATGTAGCGAATAGTATTGCCCTTGTGAGTCTGAGTGGCGAACGTTACTGCTTTTGCGTATCAGCGTAACGAACGTTAGCGCCCTTGAATGTCCGCGTAACGAATGTTACAGGGCTTTTTAGTCCTTAAAAGGAAAGTTACTGCCTTTGTGTGTCCGCGTACTGAATGTTAGTGTTCTTGTGTGTTTGCGGAAAGAATCTTACTGCCTTTCTGTTTTCGCGTTGCGAATGGTATTGTCTTTCTGCGTTTCTTTTTCTTTGTCTTCAATAAACGTATGCGCTCTTTAAAAAATATTGAATTGATATGTAACAATACGTTTTATTTATATTCGTGTAATTCCTTATTGATTTTGTCGGCAACAAAATAGTTTTCCTTGCCAGTTACTTGTGATGCTGTACCGTTTTGTGCTACTCATTTATTTTTAAGACAATAACATTGAGAGAAGACAAACATTGATTCATCCAGAAGAACCTACCAAAATGCCATTGAATGCGTGTGGGGCTACCACCAAATATTCCAGAGGGGAGTAAGAAAAGTTATAAATCACTTATATGCAACGACTTTGACGTGTTTGCATTTTGGCAAACGTTAAAATTGCTTTTGTATCTGTGTCCACTAATACAGACAGACAGAGAGACAGACAGAAATGTTGGTGAGGATTGTAATGAAATTGTGGGATTATCAATGCTTTTTCTTAAAAAAAATTTGTACGTCCAAACGATTATTCAATTTAAATCCATCCTTGATTTATATTCCTAGAATCAATAGCACATAGTTTCAAAAATATTTATATGTGCGTATTATTGTGCCATGCATACATGGAACGCAAACACAGGATGTCACTTACAAAAATCCACCTGGAAAAGATTTTCATTATTTAAAAGAAAATAAAACACGCGTTGCTAACTTCACAATTCGTGGAAAAATCTGAAGCTGTTGTCGAACTAAAAGAATGAATTAGTCTAATATTTTTTATATAAAGTAGACCAAATTTTCTGTTACAGCTGGAAGATATAAGATTGCAACAGCGTTCATATGGATAATCTAAGTTTACGATATTGAAGAGCATTAATCACGCGGTTCATGTCCAGTCTACTGCAATAATTTGTCACAATAGGATAGTCACCTGAAATTTCTGCGAGACGAAACATAATTCGGATGTATGTCGGATGAGTCATTTACAGAAAAATCATACGTTTTGTTCTCCGGAAATTGCTTCGAAAAAAGATACTGTGTGTATTGTAATCTGGATTTTATACTCAGCTTTGACAATTTTTGAGTCATATCGCTCTGGTGTCTGCAGTTCGGCAGTTCATAGTGACAAACAGGCACTGCATCAGCCTGCCGCATACATGTAGCATCATTTCCCACAGAGTCACATCATTTCCCACAGAGTCACATCATTTTCCATAGAGTCACTTTATATTGCTAGTGCCATCTTTAACAGTATTTGGTAAGACTAGGCTGGGGTTCAAACCAGCGACCTCCCGGATCAGACAAGGACTCTCTAACCAATTAGGCCACCGGATCGGTCAATCCATTCATACCACTTCGGCTGTTTATACAAATGAATTAACCTTATGATTGATCGAGAAGTTGCGAATGAAACGATAGTTCGATGTATTTGCAACACATTGGTCGATCCTTCTTTCGTAAATATCGAATTTGTCCAAATGGCAACTATCGACACACATTCTAGATACGATGCTTAGAATTCACCTCAAAATTCCGAATGCACTTATATTCTTTGTACACTCGTCTATTAAGTAACAAATGCGTGCACACACACACACACACACACACACACACACACACACACACACTTTAAAAAGTAAAGCCATTTTTGTGTTAGCAACGACTACATCACAATGCCTTACAGAGTGGTAGAAAGGTTTAAATCGGACTCGAATCATGTTTTGTCTGGCCTATTCTGTTAATTTGTAATCAACTTTGTAAGTTGACACCGCCGTTTAAACCTGGTTACCCTGCATTTGCAAACAAAGCCTGAACATGTATTGTCATATTTATGTCGTCTATACGTTGGGGGTTGGGTTGTCGACGTCTAGCCGTTTGTTTTATTATTAAAGATAGTACGTGCTCGTTTGAAAAGGACTTTAAATTATAAGCTCTTTTCTCTTTACATTCTCATTGTTGCGAGAATGTGTATAAACAGTTTCGAGAGAAACCTCAACTATTAACAGGTGGCTCCATTTAAAGAGTTTAAAACTCTTTAAGCAGTGATTCGTGTCTAGTTTCAAAAGATCGTTTCGTTTTATACAAATAGACTTTTTAAAATGTTATTTTGAAGACTCGTTAGATCAGGGCCCATGGCTACATGACATAAGGACGTAGCATACCAGCTGCAGAAAATGTATGAGACTAGTTTCACATTCGCAAGAATTAAGCGTACATGTCAGGCATGTCGAGGATTTAACAATTCATTCAAATGTTTATCTGTAACGTGATTAAGACCAACAACGATACCCAAAACTTCTAATGAAAAGAAATAAATTCGATTTAATTAAAGATTATTTTGCATCTTAACGTCTTTAATATCATCATCTGAAACAAAAAATTTTATGAAGGTATCTGTTTTATAAGAAAAAGCACAAAACAATACACATGAATGTGAAAATGAATTTGAATAACGTCGATGTTTTATCAAAAGATCAATGAGCAGGAAAGCAAAATGGTATATCCAAATAATGCATTAGCAGCTTTTCTTTGAAACAAATTAGAATCATGTCAAGAAATAAAATAGTATGATGTGTTTATGCGATAACCCATTCTTTTTTTAAAAAATCCATTTAAAATAGGGTCTTCTTTGAATCCATTTTTACTCTGTCAAAAGAGGACCTTCTATGAATTAATTTAGACTTCCTTAAAGAAGAGGACCTTCTATGAATTAATTTAGACTTTCTTAAAGTGCAGGGCTTGTATCAGTTTGATGCAGCTTCAATTCCTGTAAATTCATTTTTGCAATGATGAGATACATTAAAGTTGTCGTGCCGAATTAGTTTAAAGTTTGAAATCCGATCACAAATTGTCAATATTTTAAGACCATTTTATTTTAGGAGATCATACCAATTAGGCCCGACGTCTAAAATTTTCAAACAATACTTACATTAGATGTAGTTATGCCAACATCGTGAATTCAACACTTTCTTTATATATATATATAAATATATATATATAAATATAGATATATATATATATATATATATATATATATATATATATATATATATATATATATATATATATATATATATATATATATATATATATATATATATATATATATATATATATACATATATATATATATATATATATATATATATATATATATATATATATATATATATATATATATATTAATCTTTATAATGCTTAATTGCATGTAGTCATTACTCTTGCACAGCTGACTAGTTAATTTAATTCGATCAGAGGATCCGACTTAAATTTGTTATTATCAGCTTTCATATATTTATTTAGATAACGCATGAGTAAAATGTTTCTTTCTTTAGGTGCTTGTAAATCGTATGTGTATTGTCCCATTGTCCCATCTCTCTCTCTCTCTCTCTCTCTCTCTCTCTCTCTCTCTCTCTCTCTCTCTCTCTCTCTCTCTCTCTCTCTCTCTCTCTCTTTTTGGGATGAAATAATTACTATACAATAATTACATTGATATAAAGCAACATTCAAACTGAAAAACACCATTTTGAAAATGTAGCAAACTAAAAATGTTTTCTAATGTCCAACGCGAATGATCTCTGCATAAAAACAACGAATTTTAACGCACTGAAACATAATTAAGCCATGTTCGTTTTCTTCGAGCGTCAGTAAATTTACGTCTTTGCTTCCTCCACGCGAACGAATAGTAAAATCACTCTCGAAAGGTCAAGGCGTTCGTAACGAAAATTTGTGACCTGGAATCGAGGTTAGAAATTGGTATAACCTGCTACGAGTCACCCGGTCACTTACCTTCATTTATCAAGTGCTTCTCTTATCTGCATCATTCTTTAAATGCAGTTTGTCGACTATAAGTAACCCTCTGAAAAATAACAACTAGTTATAAGACGAAATACTGAAATAGAGCATGGCGGAAAACCGGTCCATATGCCGTAGCCTGCTCAACCAGCATGGAAAATTCTTTGAAATATGGTGGCAGTTTTAACAATACAAGCTCCTTGAGCTTTGTATGGTGATGTTAATGCAATCCGTATGAAAGAAATTTTTCACGATGTCATCTGAAAATAACTAAAAACAGTTATATCAAGAACTAACCGGAATACAGAAAATTTACGCACCTACAGAAAAAGATATCATATCCAGACAAATATTGATCGAAACAAGGTAAGATGTCAATAATTTTAGAAATTCTATAATCTGTTGCATTTTCTCAATACTTAATGAACGTTATCTACTTTGGCGGGAAATGTTATGTCCTTCATTTCATATATGTTCAAGCAGAACATGTAGATACTGTAGTTTATGCTTGCATTGACCAATCTATCTTATCCTTTTTAGAATCATTTTACTTCGAACAAATTAGAAACCCTGCGCGGCCGAATGGTCCAAAAGTGCTCGTCTTTACAGATCACTTGCATCTCACCTTTGCCATGATGCTTGGCTCTGTCAAAGTGGTTTTGTGAGAAATCTTGCCGGAAGCTTCCAGTAGGCAGATAATTCTTCCCTCGGCTTTCCCAAGTTCTTCCTCCACCAAATATACTGTCTATCATATACACCCCCATCTTGACGGCTTTTTGTATCAGCAGTATTGGAAGCTAACTCACACAAGGATACTGAATTTGCACTTTATATCTTATTTTTTCGAATAAGGCTGCTGGTGAGCTATTAAAGAGATTTGTTGAAGCAAAAATTGCCTGGCCGTGGTTGCGACAATCATTTAGACTCAATTTATTGTAAAGATATCAATAACTTTGAACTTGTTACCATATATTCTACCTCAACCCCCTTGTTCCTGAAAAAATATTAAATGTCCATGAATCTTTGAAATGACTGCATGCATCAAGCTTATGCTTTATTTTCCATGACCATGACGCGTCTTATTCTCAAACGAAACGCACAATTGATCAGAAACTAGAACAAACCTCACTTTGAGACGCGTTACGATTCAATTTTATATTTTGAAACCTGCATTTTCATCATCTACTACAACACAGTCGCTATCCATAAACGTACTAAAGTAATTGATACATGGTACTGATGTTTCCTCCGTAGCTAGCTTGTTAAGGTAATGCGAAGTCCATTATCTTAAACATATCGTTTTCATTCAGAAAATACCTAACTACTTAAATTCATTATCTTCAAGTTGTACCTTCCTAAAATACCTGACCACGTAAATCCATTATCTTCAAGTTGTACCTTCCTAAAATACCTGACCACGTAAATCCATTATCTTCAAGTTGTACCTTCCTAAAATACCTGATTAATTTAATACATGATCTTCTGATTGCTTGTTTTATTAAACTTTTTGTTCGATAGTTCATAATGAATATTATTCGGAAATTTGTAAAGCATCATGAGTAAAAAAAAATGTTTAAGACATATTTACACTATTTTCGTTTAACTTGACAAAATAGACAGGTGTGACCGGCAATTTAAATTTCACAATTATTTAGAAAGGTCTGGGTGACAGAATGTCTTGGTCAACAGATGCAGCCATTATGAAGAAATCTCAGATTAAATTAAACTTTGTTTATGTTCTATTTCAGAATTGTTTCGGTGACGTATGGCAACTCTATGTGCTACTAGAACTAACTCCGAGATTATATCCATCAGTATTCTATTTCAGAATTACTAGAGTGAAGTCGGCAGCTGTCTTTTTACAATGAAACAAATACCATACCACATACATCCTTACTCTCTTCTTTGAATTTTTTATGATCTGGATGGCATATTTCAATACTACATATCACAGTCGCCCTTCCTCTTCAGTTTTATGATGGAGTTCGTGATTTACGGCAGCCCTTTGTTACATATCACATTCGTCCATCTTCTATGATTTAGATGGAGTATGGCATCCCTCAGTGACACAAGTACAAAGTACGGATCACATTCATCCTTTTTATCGATGGCTTTTGTAACATACGGCTTCCAATTGTATGACGATTACAAAGTCCATATCATATTTGTTTTTTCTTTTATTTATGGACTAGGTGACATAAGTCAGTCCTTTGTGCACAAGTTTAAAGTCCATTGCACAATCGTCCTACTACTTTAGTATGATATAGGTTACATACTGCAGCTCCTTGTGAGGCAAGGACAATGTACCAGATCACATTCGTCCTTCTTCTACTTCAGGATGGCCTGAGTGACGTACGGCAATTATTTCTGGCACAAGTACAAAGTACCATAGCATATTCATGATTATTCTATTTCAGGATCTCCTGAGTGACGTACGGTAGTCATTTGTGGCACAAGGACAAAGTACCAAAGTCTTTCTTCTATTTCAGGATGGCCTGAGTGACGTACGGCAGCATTTTGTGGCACAAGGACAAAGTTTCATATCACATTCATGATTCATCTTTTTCAGAATGGTCTGAGTGACGTACGACAATTATTTGTGACATGAGAACAAAGTACCAGAGCACATTCATGATTTTTTCTATTTCAGGATCTCCGGAGTGACGTACGGTAGTCATTTGTGGCACAAGGACAAAGTACCAAAGTCTTTCTTCTATTTCAGGATGGCCTGGGTGACTTACGGCAGCCCTTTGTGGCACAAGGACAAAGTACCAGATCACATTCATCCATTGCCAGATATACACCAGAGAAAGGAATATGAGTCAAAATTTATCAATGATGCAATACGAACTCAAGTATATCATTATCCCCGTAAGAAGCCCATTATTCCACCATACGACGCTGTTAAAGACAAATATGCGAGAGCCTACTTCCAGTCGCCCTTAGTGAAGGCAATCCTGCAAAGAACAGCCCTGATGCAAGTGAGTGCACTTCTTTCTTGGGATTTGATTCTTTTTTGAATTCATATTGCTAATAGTTGTATAAATGGCGAAAAATAGCGGCCACAATTTGTTATTGGTAATATAAAGATACCGGACGATCCTGCGCTAGACAATTAGACCAGTGATACCATTTGTATTTGGTTAAGGCCTATATGCAGAGAACAGCTATTTTAACGATTTAACGGCATAGACATTTTTCTGCAAATATTGAGATATTGTGGTTCAGACAAGTTACATTTACCATTGTACAATATCTGTATGAGCAGTTGATACAAAGTGAAAGAAAGGGTTAATTTTTATTTTAATATTTTGTCTTTAAAGAATCCTGTTTCAAATCTAAGCATAAATTTTGAAAAGACAAAATACTCTGAAATATTTAACATATTGAAACTTTCGAATTTCATGAAAGTGGCCCCTCTCCATGAAATTGCTAGTTTATTTTCAACTTAAAGCAAGAATGTTTAAATAAGTTTAATTGCATATTGGGCCTGACGTACAGGAGAAGATCTTATAGCAAAACGCTGTAATTTTAAACAGGTGCTCAACTGCACTCTATCCAAAAAAAGTTTTGGGAACAGATTTTAAATGCACTAGTCATATCTATAGCATGTGACCATATACAAATGTTTCCAAGGTTAAAAGTATCATTAGTTCAGCTCAGCTGGCAGAATAATTGATTTTCATACAAAGGTATTGAGTTCGATTTCCGCTGAAGGTATTTTTTTTCTCCATTTCCTTACCTCATTAGTCTGTGAGAATTAAGTTGAATCGTTTTACGTTTTTATGTAGATAAACAAATTATTTTTGGATTTATTGTTATGAAAATATGCGTATATAATGTTTCTTTGCCATCTGATAATACAGTTTGTGTAGCTTTAGAAAAGAATTACATAGGATTCCATGCATAGGCAGAAGAGTTATAAATAGCTAATACGAGTAAAATATCAACCGGGTCCCTCACCCACTTAGCTCCAACAAACACCCAAATTCTGTCTTGCCCCTTTCTCTTATTAAACAAGAGAGGACACCATCTTTAATTAATTCGGTTTGTTACAAAATGGTATTTTAAGGGCTGTTTTTATTTCTTGGAGCTAAACAGTAAATCATTCATGGAATTTGTTAACTTCATGCAAGAGAGGTTAAGTAACATGTGATATTAGTTTCCCCGGCACGTATGATGTAAAGATAATAATGCGCACAGTAATACTGGATTATCTTCCTTAACTTCAATATAAAGAAAGAAATACTAAAAAGAAGAATGATGATTCACGTTCGGTATAATGATAACGGTGAACACGTTCGATATAAAGATAAATTGTACACGTTCGATATAAAAATAATGGTGTACACGATCAACATGAAGATAACGGTGTACACGTTCTATATAATGATAACGGTGTACACGTTCTATATAAAGATAACGGTGTACACGTTCTATATAAAGATAACGGTGTACACGTTCGATATATAAAGAAAACGGTGTACACATTAGCATGTTATCATCACTGATGATAATGTATCCCCTTCCTGCATAGTTACGGGATGGGGGGGGGAGATGATCAGAGAAATTACGCAAAAACAGCGGTTTTAAGTTTTAAAGAATGCGAAATATAAAAGAAGATAACAGTAATTTAATAAATTGTTTTTCTTATTTTCTTCATTCAATATAATTCTTAAGTCGACATAGATTTTATAGTCCCTGCGAAGATGTATCGGAATGTCATTGTAGCGGAGGCGTTTGAAACAAAAACCCAATTATGGAAAGCTTCCTTATCACTCTTAGCAGCTAAAATTAGATGCAATACATAATCAAAATAGTTTTCAAAATTATTATAATCCGATATATTAGAAATCATAACAGATTTGTCAAAGTACTCCAGAAATTCATAATACCGACTCCATTGTATCGCACATGCGAACTGCGATGTGACTGCTGACCGGTCCTATAGAGTAATCTCTAAGTTGTGTGTTCTCTTTAAAGGTTATTATTATTAGCAAAAGTAGCAAAAGTAGGATACTGTGACCTACATTTCAAGGGTAGATGAGCACAGAAGCTATTGTATACATTCACTTTTATCACTAATGTTAGCAACTACGAAAGGTAAACTTTTATTGTAGTGACCTACATTTCTTACTAACATGACTAGTATGTTACGTTTTTGTATGGTTATATATCGACCACACAGGGAGATATTGCAATTTCAATACTTTATTTTAGTTCATTCATGACACAGACCTTCATATTTTTTATCACTTAGCAGCGCGAAAGAAGAGAAATATCTTTAATTTGGATTTACTTTGTGACTAGGATACACAGTAACATCTTTGATTACATGTATTTCAGGCACAACCTCTCTTTCTACTTTTGTAAAATACCAATCATATTCTTGTTTGATATTTGTATGACCAAATTATAATTTGGTTGAGTCATCATTTTGGTGTTCTACAGAGGCTGAATTGTCGTTTTAAAATTCTAAAGAAGATGGGAGATCGTTTCGTCTTTTACAGTTGCTGAATTATCGTTTTTGTTTTGTTTTACTATGGGTGAATTATCGTTTTGAGAGTCGAGAGTGGCTGAAATATCGTTCTGAAGTTCTATAGAGGTTGAGAGATCGTTTTAGTTTTCTACAGTGTCTGAATTATCGTTTTCGGTGTTCTACAGAGGTCGAGTTGTCATTTGGGGTTTTACTGAGATTGGGCAGTCACTTGTAGGTTTTACAGAGTCTAAATTATCGTTATTAGGTTCAACAGAGGTTGATTAATTGTTTTGGGGTGCTACAGAAGGTGAGTTACCGTTTGGATTTTAAAGAGATTGTGTTACCGTTTTGGGAGTCTACAGATTCAGACTTATCGTTCTATGAGTTATCAATCCAGTGTTTGATTCATCGGTATATATTAAAGTTTATATATCTTACCTACTTATCACTGTGTCATTACAGTGAAAGTTTACATTCGATGCCTAGTCGAGTCATACCAACGACTTACAAAATGGTACTAACGGCGGCCTTTTTTCGCGCTCGGCATTTAGGGGTTAGTGTTAGGACTGGTTGGCCTGGTGTCAGGATAATGCGACTCAGTGGGACATCATGCTACGTGTTGCGGCATGATGCCCCAGTGCTATACATCACTATAAACTGCCACACTGCAGACATTGTAACGATATGACTGCAAAATTGTTAAAGCTACGTTAAAAGTCATAATCACATCACACTTCACATCACATAAATTTAAAAGTCTTTCTCCTATCTGTTTTCCTTTGTAACTCTATTCAAAGTTATATATCTCTTGTAAAACATATATTAATCTTTGGTGTATCTTTTAGTTGGCTTAGATGAAAAAAAATAATGCTGTTGCAAGAATGACTGGTTGCCTGCCAGATTTGTTTTCAACTCAATTTGCAAACTAAGCAATTTTAGTATATAGCTTTGATTATAAAACCATGTGAAAATCCCAGAGTGAAGACATATATTATGACAAAGATTTTATAATGATCTTCTTCTCATTTCTTGCTATGAGAAGGAATTACTCATGTCTTTAGAACTGTCTCGACCCATGGAGAGAGAGAGAGAGAGAGAGAGAGAGAGAGAGAGAGAGAGAGAGAGAGAGAGAGAGAGAGAGAGAGAGAGAGAGAGAGAGAGAGAGGAGTTCGGTCTCTTTAAAAGGTGTAACGCATAATGGTGTATATTTGGTTGCATCTCTTTGGGAACTCTTATCAGTGCGAAGGTACCGAATCGCTGTAATGAAATACGAGAGGAATCTCTTCTATTTTTGAGCAAGCAGATTGGGGATGATAATGACTTGAGCGTTTATTTATACTGGTTCAAGATACCCCAAACCATTTTTGGTAAAGATCTGGATAGAACTTTGCCATGTTAGCATCATGCCTGTACTGAATGGTCCAACCCGGAGAGATCCAGTTTATCCTAATGGAATCGTATATGTTCTTTACGTCCGGGCACTTTTTCAAATCAGGATATTTTCAATGTATAGTTATGACCGCCAAGGTGAAACCCACCCCCATTATTCTACTGATTTTTCAATAACGTGTGGGACACATACAACATTTTAAGATATGCATAAGATTTGCAGCGTTGGTGGGTGCACAAACATCAAATCCACAAGGAAAATTATTATAAACGAAGTGTGGATAAATGCATATAGGTTGAAAAATATACAACTTGTAGTTCTTTTTTATCAAGGTTTATTAGGTCAATGAAAGAACGATTTTATATATATATATATATATATATATATATATATATATATATATATATATATATATATATATATATATATATATATATATATATATATATATATATATATATATATACGTATATATATGTATATGTATATATATATATGTATGTATATATATATATAGTTATGTATATGTGTATATATATGTATATATATATATGTATATATATATATATATATATATATATATATATATATATATATATATATATATATATATATATATATATATATATATATATATATAAATGAAAGCTTTAAAGAATAATTAGGATCACGTGTAATACCGACTGAAGATTGCAGATTTTTATATAATTTAATTAAAGAAAAGTAAGTTTAAGAAAAAAGTGTACAATTACTTAAAAAAATATTTTCTTAATTTTCTTACCAAACAAAACTTGCCTGATGTATCTGTAAGATAGTAGCAACATCAGGACATGCAACCTTTTTTGGGCTCTAGACAGACAACCCACTTATCCAAAGAAAACGAAAAATGTATTACGTGTTCTTGTAACCCTCTAAGGTGTTATGCTTTGTTTTTTATATACAGGATGTTGATCAAAATTTAATTAGCAAACAAATTTTATTGAGTATTTTTGTTTTCCTAGTGTATATAAAAGGTCGTTCGTTCCATCTAGATTTTAATCTCCTGGTTGGAATCACTCCACTTTAACCTCCATGAACCTTTGTTAAGGGTTCCCAATTTTCTGTGTATGCTATATGTGCATTTGCCAATTTTTTGCTTGCTTTTGATCTGTTGGCAAAGACAGCATTAAATCAAATCTTTCCTCCCATGTTCTCTCCAAAGCTGTATCATATATGTTTTATTAAAACAAGATTTTATTTATGTTAGATGCTAAATTTTTTTCCCTATTTGTAATTTTTGAATTTCCCCAATTTGAAATTTTTAATTTTGAATGAGACGCGGTTGCTATTACAAAATAAAAATAGAATCTTAGTGTTTTTCTGTGTGTGTTGTTGTAAGACGCTTCTCATTTTTTACCTGGCTAAATTCATGAATGAGAAGGCTATGCATCACTTAAAGAGTCGCATATTTGTATCTATTATCATGCTTCCATTATTTGGTAGGCATTGCCTTATATAACATCTTGATTTTGTTTACATATGAGCAAAGGGCTTAATTTTTCTATAAAAAAGAACAAAAAAAAACTTCAGGCCATTTTGTTTGGTTATTTTCAAAATCATCTGCTGGAAATTTACAAGGATGGTTATTAATTTCCACAACTTCAAATTTCTGTAAATATTGTGCATTAAAACTGCTATCCAGCGTCTCTTTGTAACCATAAGACATTGCACATTGTAAGAATGGCCAACTGATTTGATCTTTGCATTTATATTAGTCATTTTATAAATGAAAAGTGTACAATATGCAAACCACATAACAAAAACAGTCTTCAAACTACCTTGACACTAATTGGCGTATATCGTCGTGTACACATATAGGAACCTGCCACGTACATACCACTGGCACCCTTATCAACCTAAAATATATTACGTCTATAACAATAATCGACAGACACATTTGTGGTTTTATATCCTGCTTATACAGAAGACTATGCAGCAATTCTGATTTTAAAAAAAACAAAAACAAAAACAGAAATAATAAACAAAATATAGGTAAACTGAATCGGCTTGCAATGTCTAATATGTTGTTGTTGTTGTTATTGTTCTTGTTGTTGTTCTGGGGCTTTATGCCATTTTTCAGCACACGATATACATGGCGGCCAGTATTAATGGTGGAGGAAGAAACCGGGAAATCACCGGAAAGAACCACCTACCCACGAGAAGCTACTGTCTAACATAACGAACGCTACCGTACTGTTTCTAAGCAGTTGTTTTCAACTCCGAGAGATGGCGGAAAGTAGATCGCTAAGATTGTGACTTCATGCCTACCAACGTATTAAAATCTAGTGGTGAACATTGGTTGTGTGACTCCAGGTGCAGCATATATGGTTGGCGACTAGTAAATTACACAATGGAATAAACAAGAAGGGACTGTTCCGTCTTTGGCAGATAACGTTTATGTCGCCATGGTGGCAATTGTGATGTATTCTAACAGGCGAAATGTAGCGCAAAACCCAGATTTGACTGTCTAAATGGCGTAGTAACAATAGTTACCTGTGTTAGTGAGAGTTGTATAGTTTTATGGCGTGAAATGCTAACGGTACGAAAAGTTGATGAGTAGAAACCATACAGATGTACGGTTGATAGACATTTGGAAAGTTGCGTAATTTGTGGTCTTATAATGATTAGAGCTAAATCATTTATAAAATGGACACCTTGGGCTTTCTAATTTGCAACATAAGCTGTATGGAAGTCTTTAATTAGGGGAGTCCTATGACTTCTAGCGGAAACGCGTCAGGTTTTGATACCGTTTGGTCAAAGCAAATACCCTTGCTTTGTAATAACATTGACAACAAGATTTTTCCTCAGACATTACATTTGTACAGTGTGTACCGATGTGTACAGTATATACCGTGTGTACAGTGTGTGACGGTGTTACCGTGTGTACAGACGTGTACAGTGTGAAACTGATAAAGCTTCTTATCACTCATTACAGCGTAAGTTTGTGTTTGTGAATAGCATAGTAATGCGCCATCTTTTATTGTCGCCATTACTTGTGGCTGGTAGCGAGGATGTGATGTCGGAGACTTGTCCACAATAGTAAGTTGACATTTCGCGACGGTTCATGTTGAAATCTACTGAGCAGCCAATAAGAATCAATATCGCTCTACCAGCCAATAAGAATCAATATCGTTCTACCACTGTGTGTACAGTGAGTACTGATGTGCACAGTGTCCACCATGTGTACAGTGTGCACAGACGTGTACCGTACGTACAGTGTGTGCCCATATGTATCGTATGTATGTACAGTGTGGACTGATGTTTACAGTGTGTACCGATGTGCATAGTACGTAAAGTGTGTACAGATATGTACCATATGCACAGGGTGTGCCAATGTGTTACCGTGTGTACAGTGTGTGCCAATTTGTACAGTGTATACCAATGTGTACCGTATGTGCAGTTCTTTCCTTTCAAGCAGTGGGAGAAATGCAAAGTATGACAAATTGTAAAACGCCTCGTGTAACTAACTATGAGGTTGTACTATACAGTAATCCAGAAGTTCTATTGAAAATATATTTTTATTTTCTTTACTAGTTTAAGTTGTACGCGTCGTTATTTTGTCCATATCATTTGAGATATGACACTGCATGCACTACAGCTTCAAACAATTAATTTGCATTCTTCTTAGATATTAAATATTATCGATTACAATCCTTGTTGTTATTTTGAGAAATACGCCACTTTATATTCCACATAAATGTACCGTTTAGAGACATGTATATACCATTTTATAACAACTGTATTTATCACTAATAAATGAGCAGGGATTTATTGGCGATACACGCGAGCGTAGACTTATTCGCTATTCCAACGAGCCAAGTATGCGTTTAACTATAAAGATCCTTCCGAAAGTATGATTACCGCTCCTAAATGGACATAGATGACGCGTATATCTACTGACAATAATAAAGATTCACTCCTATCAGATCATGAGTTAAGCACGCTTGTGGTGACAGAAGCGATAATACTAAATCTGCATTATACAAATATGATTAAAATAATAATAACCAATCTTTTGAGACCTGAGGCTTGTAATATTACTTTAAAAATTAAACTTTTAAGTTTTCGAAAACTCTTCAATTAGAATTACTCTCTGGCGTATGGCTTCTTGTTTTGGCTGCAGAATGGCCGAATGGTTCCGTTTGTGTATTCGTGAGAATGCGAGGCTTTCTTTTAGAAACATCATCAGGAGTAGCATCATGACTGTTAGTCACGTGGATGCTGACCGAAGCTTTCCGATGAAGCTTTCTATCACTCATTACAGCGTAAGTTTGTGTTTGTGAGCAGCATAGTAATGCGCCATCTTTTATTGTCGCCATTACTTGTGGCTGGTAGCGAGGATGTGATGTCGGAGGCTTGTCCACAATAGTAAGTTGACATTTTGCGACGGTTCATGTTGAAATCTATTGAGCAGCCAATAAGAATCAATATCGCTCTACCAGCCAATAAGAATCAATATCGTTCTACCAGCCAGTAAGAATCAATATCGCTCTACCAACGATATCTTCTACGTCGTAGCAAGAGGTGCTTGCGTGCTTGACCACGTTGCTGGTTCTACGGTATATATTGGAGATATTGGTGTTGTAGCGGCATGGAGAATCTGGTCATCATCTTTTTTTTTTGAAGAGCTCACTTGCGAAGATCCTGATTTGCTTGAAATGATTTGTAACAGACCTTTAAAATACGAGAATATGGAATCTTGATAAGCCTTTAAAAGCAGTGTCATGTTTGATTCGAACTTTATTTAGTTTTTGTTCATTGTTTATATTATTTTATTTTTTGGCCATGAGTGACCGTGTTTTATCTGTAGTTCGATGGAGAGTGGCGGATCTAGGGGATCGTAACCATTGATTCTACGTAAGATTTGCAATTATTTAAAGTACCTAATGGCGTTTATGGTTGATTCTAGAGGAGTAATCAATTGTGATTCACAGCCACAAATATGCTTGTGATCATGCTGGGATGGGTGATTTTCTGAGGCTTTTTAAACATAATAAACATAGGATTGTGATTTTTGTAGTTACGTCTCCGTTTTTATTTATTTATTTTTTTTTATAGATTTTTAGGATTATTATTTTTGATTATGAGGAGTCGGTGATGGAAATATATTTCTTAGCCCAATTATTTAGCTAAGCTGTAGGAACAGACGTAATAATCTATACTATTTTCACGAGACTTTATGATAGCATGGTTAGTTTTGTAAAATACTCTCCTTAACTTCGTAGATAATTCTGGTGATATTGTTTGCAATAGGTGTTTAGTAATTTGAGGTATGAATAATTCTATGCATAATGAGTTTGGATCGTGTTTTGTATTGCTTGGCGTTCGGTACGATAATTCGACTTCGAAAGGCTTATTCTTGAATATACAATACATGTGGTGTGTGGTCATTAGGTGATTAGATAAAAAAAACTATATAATATTTGCGCGTTTAAGAAACTTTCAGTTGACAATGGCTGTTGCCTTGAGGTCCTTGGAGGAAAACAATAGACTTCAAGGGAAGCTCTTGGAGGTGTTTGATTTTCGCGGTAGAGAGACCACTTGCGTGTAAAATGCTGTCGCAAGTATGTGCTGTAAAAAAACATCATGCAAAAATCTAGCTTGTATTTTGCCCTTAAATATATAAATTCTTATCATCAGAGTACAGACTGTTTGGTATCTGAAGAGGGTCTGACCATTTGTATCTACGAGATATATACCATCAAGTGAATGAATTTAGGCAATATTCAGCTCAAATGGCACCAGATGGGTACTTCCCAATAATTCAAACTCAGCGAAATACTTTACACAGTGGTTTTGCAAGAAATACTGACCCCCCCGAAAAACGTAATTCCAATGAAAATAAGTTGTTTAATGGAAAGTTTGGTCCGTAATAGGACTTCCCCACCCCACACTGCCAAAGGTACTTGGGCTGTTGCTACGCCACCCGACTTTACTCTCTAATACAGTCCCTATTTTTCTAAGCACAAAAAACAACATCAAAACCAAACTGTTTATTTTCCTTTCTTTCCTTTCTGTCTTTCTTTCTTAAATTTGACGAATCTGTACATTAAGCTAATGACCAATTGTCCGACACAGATCTCAACTAGATGCATACATTCTTTGTTATGTAGACACCATATTTCTATGACGTCTAAGAGAGACGTGACAACGAGTACAACAAATCTCTCTCACGTTTGACATGTTAGAAATTCAGTCTGTCTATTATATGAATAGCTGCGTGTGTATGTGTGTGTGTGTTCGTGTGTATGTGTGTCTGTGTATGTGTGTGTTAAGAGTTTAACCCGTATTATTCAGGCTACTGACTAATTTCCACAAAGGTAGGGGACAGTAACGCCTTTAAATAAATTTCGATAATCCATTTTGACATATTTACTAGGCTATTAAAGTTGAATTACGACTTAAATTTGCGAAGACCCGTCAATAAATATGTTTTGAGAAACAGATGTAGAGTGCATCAGGAGTCACTGCCAAGTAAATATTGCCTTATCAATGGTACATTTTTCTACAGATTGTGAAGCATTATTACCAATAAAAACAGATTCATATTTTTAATATGTTTTTCATATGCCGTTAAAATTTTACCGTTAAATACATATTAAACACAGCCGAGTGTAAGGCGCTTTCTGGATGATCGATTGGCTAAATTTACGGTAGTAAATGCTATATGACCTCGCTCCGATTTCCAGGTATGTAAAATCTTTCAGATATGTATAACTGTGATTTCTTAAAGTAAAAAATTTGGTTATCAACATTATATATTTCACGTACCATTATGTATCAGCCATAATACTGTCAGTTCTCTGACAGATGTTGGTGTTGGCTTCCATACTTTTGACGAATTCATTGCCCTTTTTGTTCGATAGTAAACTAATTGTCAAGTGTACAATCTGGATTTTTTAAATCAAATTTTTTCTAGTATTGACAGAAATCATAATATTGTCATAAATTAAAAATATAATTTTATGAAAACTTTACACCTCAGAGAGAGAGAGAGAGAGAGAGAGAGAGAGAGAGAGAGAGAGAGAGAGAGAGAGAGAGAGAGAGAGAGAGAGAGAGAATTTATATGGGGAGAGAATTTATTTATTCCGTATATAAATTAAAAAATTAGTAATAATTGCATCACATAGGAAACATTATTTTAAGATAAAATAATGAAATGGAATTGATCAATATTAATCAACTCAACGTTAAATCTGTTATCTTGATAAGAGAAAATAACATATTTTATGATCAAAGCAAACTTCTTCCATTTGAAGAAAACGTATTGTTTGCGTGTGTCATTCACGTATTACCTTAATCCTCCTCTCTCATTGTTGCTTCACACAAACTTGTATATTTTTCTTCACTAATCCTCTCTGACAGTCATGCCTTTTTCTCATCCAGATATGGGGTGTAAATAAGAAATTTAAAGGCCTTGAAATCAAATGTCAAGTATGTTGTAGAGACACCCGCAAAGCTTATTTACAGTTATTTGTACTTTCCTAGTCTACAACTCATTCTAAGAGGTATGAATAAAAAAACATTGTGGTGTTTTAACCTCGTCATGCAATATTATCTGTCTTATCAATGTTATCTGTCGTATCAGTGCTGTTAGCGTTATCTGTCCTATCAATGTTATCTGTCCTATCAATGTTATCTGTCCTATTAGTTATATTTCATATCAGTGTATCTGTCCTATTAATATTAACCGTCACAGCAATATTATATGTCCTGCCAATGTTTGATTGGTTGTATGCTCACAGTCATCGCCGACAAATTCTGATTTTTACCTCCAGCATGAAGATTAATTACATTGACCGCATGGTAGTAAAACATTTTCTAAATGCCAGAATAATCGGTTTGAATGTACTTAATATTATGGATTTTGATATTATATCACGATTCCACAAAAAAGTTCAATACATGTAAAAATAAATGTTTGATTCTTTAACAAGAAAGTTTTTTGGATGTATTTTGTTGCATTATTGTATTGTTTATATGCCCGTACTAAAATTTAAACGCATGTTATGCTCAATGCCGGCGATTTGCCAACAGAAGTATTATATATTGCTCGTTGGTTTGTACTTGTAATATTTGGCCTGTTTCGTCTACTGTTTTGATCCTTTATTTATCAATTTATTTTAAGGAGTTTTATTGCTTTTTGTTGTGTGTGTGTGTGTGTGTGTGTGTGTGTGTGTGAAGTCGTATCGAAAGCATGTGATCTTGTTCTCTGCGTTTATCTCTATTCAATATAATAAGTCTGATACATTACACAATTCGTCATTGAAATGTACTTGTTTTTCATTCGTCATTGATATGTACTTGTTTTTCATTCGTCAATGATATGTACTTGTTTTTCATTCGTTATTGACATGTACTTGTTTTTCATTCAGTGATATGGACTTGTATTTCACTTGTCAATGATATGTCTTTGTTTTTCATTCGTCATTAATATGGAATTGTATTTCATTTTTCAGTGATCTGGACTTGTCGTTTTGAAAATTTCTAAAAGAACTTATCATTATACTTTTTATATGCTGATGCTTGGACAGTTTAATTAATATTTGTCATACCCTTACCAATCATCAGTTTCTAATCCCCATTAACTCATCCCATTTACTAATTTCCATCCGGTACTAGTGCCCGTTTACTAATCACCATTTACTAATCTCCATTGGTTCGTACTCCTTTACTAACCCCAATTTACTAATCCCCATTTACTAATCCTTTTAATTTTTGTAGGTGCCCATTTGATAACTTTGGTTAGTGTTTTTAAGCTAGCATTTTCTCCTTATAATTAAAGGTTTGTCTCTTTTTCCTTTGTTTGAGCCTAATAAACCGAAATGTTGAAGGCAAGTCTTACAATAACATTTTTTTTTTCACTTGTCGGCAAATCGGTGTTCTCGTGAGACAGTATTGTTAAAGCACCTAGTTCGAAGCTCTCTTTAATACCTTGTATAAGCAATTGTGGGGTAAACGTTTGGAAACTGATCACACAAATCTAGAGCTGAAAACAAAACAACTGTTGGAGAAGTTAATTAGTATCATTCAGACTGTTACATTTTATATATTGTCTACGTTGAATATGAAAACCGTGACAATTGACTCGGTTTTTATCTTGCACATATAAATGACATGTTGTTTTTTTCTTCAGTCTTGCTTTTTTTTGTATTAAGACGTAGTTTTATGGTTTGGATTAAGCTTCGGTGAATAATTTTAAAAATTTCGTGGAAAAATATCTCCCTGTATGCCTCTAAAATTATGGATTACTAGTCATACTAAATGAGAAATTCAGCTTCCAAACACAAATGTAGGTTTTTTTTGACTATCATTAGGATTTTATGTATCATTTTTTAAGAGCTTTAAGTGGATTTTTACGTAGATACATATGTTGTTTGTATACCTTAAAATAATAACTTTACGAGAGATTCGCTTTAACGTTAAGTGTGCAATTCTACTATTATTTTTGTTGTTGTTTTTGTTGTTGTTTTTGTTGTTGTTTTTGTTGTTGTTTTTGTTGTTATTATTATTATTATTATTATTATTATTATTATTATTATTATTATTATTATTATTATTATTATTATTATTATTATTATTATTATTATTATTTTGTAAGGCATACATACAATGCATGCCATTCTGCTTTGATTACATTTTCTATTAGACATGTATTTTATTTATTTTAATGTTTCTTTGTTTACTTTTTAAGAAATTAGGGATTTAAAGAAATATTGTCTTTGAAACATTCTCTTGCAATATGGGTGTAATCAATTGCCTAATTACATCGAACAAATCTTACTCTGCATTTTTGTAGCTGTATCATTTACAGATTTATATATTTCAGTATCCATTTGTATACTACTTTATCAATTTATTGGTCTTATGTGCAATGTTTGATAATATTTACTTCGTTTTATTTTCACGTATCATAATATTTATATACCGTTTTTCATGGTACGCTGATATAGGATTAAAATTAAAAAAAAGTACACATAATTTTGAAAGTTTATATGAATCCGTATTTTATTTTATTCTTGGTCAAGTCTGAACATAAGTAGAGATGTAAATAGCCATGGAAAGTTTTAGGTAGTTAGGAGTTAAATTATAATCAATACTATGATACTCTATAGAAACTTTTTTCCATTACACTAAATGTATAAATCACACACAAGAATATATACATTCCAATGCCGTTCCAAGACCAAAATTTTGACCCAGCTATTTGTCTTATTCGTTGCACTCGTTCATTTTAAAGCGAAGTCATTAACTCTGTGGTAAGCATGCTGACTAGAAATTAAAAAGGGAGCGGATTTCAATCCTGCCACCCGATCAGCCAGGGTCGGCGCTCGTGGTGTGTCCTTGGAAATGCATTTTACTTGATTTGAATCGACACTAGATAGCCTATTTGTTTTGATATGCCGTGAAACAGCAAACTACAAAGCACACTCAGTCACATTAGAGAAAATTCAGTTTCACTAAAGCGGTACGAGTTTCTTTCTAACTCAAGTCAACTTTTACACTACATAAAAATCTCACAAAAAGTCATGGTATCCAAGTGAAGTTAAACCTCTAATTGAGCTAAAATCGGAAAGCTACTGCCAAGATTTTAAATTAAACATTCGCTTCATTCACTTCACAGGAAAGTAGCTAAACAGGCAAATGATATAAAGAGACAAGTTAATCCATTCTTCCAATCGTTACTTTGTGGAAACGTATATATTTTACTGGATAATCCTTTCTGACAACGCAAGCCTACTTTTTCAACGGAATATGGCTGTAAATGAAAATTTCAAAGGTGTGGACACTTCTGTTAAGTATCATACATCGACGCTCGTAAATCTGATTTTTAGAGATTTTTAATTTTAGACTAGTTGCAAACATGTATAACAGTACATTTTTGCATTCTCTTGGCTGACTCATTTTTTAACCTTGGTACCTTCCTAGCTTTTGTTTCATATCTATATGTATGTATGTATGTATGTATGTATGTATGTATGTATGTATGTATGTATGTATGTATGTATGTATGTATGTATGTATGTATGTATGTATGTATGTATGTATGTATGTATGTATGTATGTATGTATGTATGTATGTATGTATGTATGTATGTATATATATATATATATATATATATTTATATATATATATATATATATATATATATATATATATATATATATATATATATATATATATATATATATATATATATATATATATATATATATAATAGTTCTGCTATTTGCTCGAAGCCCCGACCACCACCCTGACTTACATTACAAAAACATTTTCTGCTTGCACCACGATTGCACAGGTGAACAGACTAGCACCACGATTGCACAGGTGTACAGACTAACACCACAATTGCTCAGGTGTACAGAGTAGCACCACAATTGCTCAGGTGTACAGACTAGCACAACAATTGCACAGGTGCACAGACTAGCACCACAACTGCACAGGTGCACAGACTAGCACCACAATTGCACAGGTGTACAGACTAGCACCATAATTGCACAAGTGTACAAATTAGTACCAAGATTGAATAGGTGTACAGACTAGTACCACGATTGCATAGGTGAACAGACTCGTTGGTTTAATTAAGAATTAGCTAACTTCAGATAACATTAATCGTAATTCAAAATTTTCTATCTGAATTATCTATGCTCAGAGTTGCAAAATAATCTATGAGACCATGTCAGCCTATCTTACAATCATTCGTGTCAAGCAGTGGCTTGCGAATCTGCAATTGGGTACGGTAGCTTAAACAAGGATATGGTACGTGTGAGAGATTTTTGACATGATTTAATGTTTAATTTTCCACATCTCTTGTTCGTCAACAATAGCATACTCGTGTAGACGTCAGATCCAGCTGAAACATATAGATCCAGATATGCGACTCTGTCGTGTGTTAGGATTTATCTGTATAAAAAGGAAAAGTGTTAGGATTAATCTGTGAAAAACGTTTGTTAGAATTGATCTATGAAAAAAGTGTGTTAGGAATGGTCTGTCGAAAAAACAATATAAAAGCTAATCTGTTGGCGCAATATCAGGGATTATTTTTTGCGGGTTTGCCTGACTTATACGCGAATATAACTGTATTATATAAGCAAAAAACTATGAGTAGTGTACATGTATCTCAATTTTATCTCTAAATTAAATAAGGATTGATGGATAATGTTTATGTTTCCATATAATCCGAGAAATCAAAACATCACTAATCTGTGTTGATACTGATGGACGATATGTTGGTCTAATATTAAATGTTCATTAAAATTCGCAATTTTGCTGCATGCAAATCTTTCCGGAACACAGCTGCGTACGCTTTAGACACATATCGGTTATTGGTAATAGCCATACCTTGCACGAAATACGAAATAGTGATGTACAAGTCACCCAACACAAATTTGCTCCGGAAATATGATGTACGCGTCATCAAAAAAACCCTTCAGCCGAATATGCTCCACAGTCGCGAGAAATACAGGTAAATATATAAAATGCACACCGATGTGTGCAGCCAAAACTATCTTCATATTTTTCAATGTTTTAATAAATAGGTAATATCGTCCCCATAACTGAAAATCAACGGGATAGTGGCTGATTTATCGGCAATGCTCCATACAGCAATGGAGCATTTATAGTTTTATAAAAAGACCCGACTTTGACACTCAGCAGTACCAGTGTTCCATAACATATCTTATTGTAAAGTGTCTGGAAACATAAATATCACAATGTAGAACCATACATGCAAGTGTACGATACTTATTCAAGGGATAATGACAGAATCCTCAAAAGTGCATAAACGCCAATCATATATTTTTAAGCAATTAAAGATACAGGTCGTAACAGTTCAACGAAATCGAATATCTTAACATAAAAGAACTAGCTAAATTAAGCACCCGCAAAAATAATAGACTCATAAAATCAGACAAAATTAACTGGAAAATATGTTATATTTGTCAGTAACAGAATCCGTCATCAAGTATATATCATGTAAATGTTTTTTTTTTAAAAATAAAATTTTAAAGTTAAGAAAAAACACAGAACAAAACAGAATTGATGTATTATAATTAACAAATTTCATAAAAACATAGAACCCGACAAAATGACCAGGCATTAATCTCGTAGCAACGTAAAACCCGACTGAAAGGCAAGAAATAAATTATCATAACAATGCAGAACCCGACTGAAAGAAAAATAATGTTTCTTTTGTATATCGTTGCTATCTCTCGAAAGGTTTTGCGCTTGTAAGATAGGGGAAAGAGAGTTGTGGTATTTAATATAAATTTAGATTAAATCAAAACTGACTATAAAACATGTAAGCTTAGTATTCAAGACAGCTATTTTTACATTTATAGAACATGTGACGATGAAGTGATGATTTACTAGACCACTAAATCCAAACCTTCTTCCGTCAATTAGAAAATATTTTTGTCTAATAATCTTATTGACAAGCTATGCTTTGATCTACCGAGTTTCCAAAATGTTGGCGTGTTTGAAAATTATGATAGTTGAACACTTTAGTCTCGTCCGGTTATCAAAAATAATGAAATATATCTGGTGCAATCCATAAGCAGTATTCATTTATGAAGCAGGTGATTTTTTTAATACAGTTTGACATAGTATTATGAAAGAATTATAATACAAAATAATTTAAATGGAATAATATAATATAGGATTCGGGTAGTAAGTGGCAGCAAACAAGGATAGGTACAAAAAATATACTGTTTTATTTTGAGTCATAACACAATATGAACGTTATGTAGTAACGAGGAAAACTGAATAAAGTTCCTCACCCAGCCACACCACAATAACCTTCCAGGTTGATTCGAAATGTAGGATTTGAACCTAAACCATTTCAGTCGCAAGTCAGGCACTCTAACCACTTCACCACGGAGGTTTTGCCTTCAATGGTCTTTCTTACGACGTGCAGGGTAGGTATTGATGTCTATTCCGCGTGGTCAAGCACGCATGGGTTTTAGATATAAACAAAGAAAAAGGATAAAGGCGTGATAAAAATGATTGTTGGTTCCACTTTCTTAAAACTTTGCGATGTTAAGTAGCAACTCAACTACTTTTGTATTATGATAATTTTTAAACTAAAATAAATAGGCATCCAACTTCCACTTTGTGCTTCATACATGGGCACACGAAAAAACAAGACAGATACTAAATAAACTATTATTTCATGCACATCGTTTATTTATAACTCATCTCATGCATACCATGTATTTATACTTATTTCATGCATACCATGAATTTATATTCATCTCATGCATAACATGTATTTATACTCATTTTATGCATACCATGTATTTATGATCATCTCATGCATACCATGTATTTATACTCATCTCATGCATACCATGTATTTATACTTTTTTCATGCATACCATCAATTTATATTCATCTCATGCATACCATGTATTTATACTCATTTCATGCATACCATGTATTTATACTCATCTCATGCATACCATGTATTTATACTCATCTCATGCATAACATGTATTATACTCATCTCATGCATACCATGAATTAATATTCATCTCATGCATACCATGTATTTATACTTATTTCATGCATACCATGAATTTATATTCATCTCATGCATACCATGTATTTATACTCATTTCATGCATACCATGTATTTATATTCATCTCATGCATACCATGTATTTATACTCATTTCATGCATACCATGTATTTATACTCGTCTCATGCATACCATGCATTTATGCTCATCTCATGCATACCATGCATTTATATTCATCTCATGCATACCATGTATTTATATTCATCTCATGCATACCATGCATTTATATTCATCTCATGCATACCATGTATTTATACTCATCTCATGCATACCATGTATTTATACTCATTTCATGCATACCATGTATTTATACTCGTCTCATGCATACCATGCATTTATGCTCATCTCATGCATACCATGCATTTATATTCATCTCATGCATACCATGAATTAATATTCATCTCATGCATACCATGTATTTATACTCATTTCATGCATACCATGTATTTATACTCATCTCATGCATACCATGTATTTATACTCATCTCATGCATAACATGTATTATACTCATCTCATGCATACCATGAATTAATATTCATCTCATGCATACCATGTATTTATACTTATTTCATGCATACCATGAATTTATATTCATCTCATGCATACCATGTATTTATACTCATTTCATGCATACCATGTATTTATATTCATCTCATGCATACCATGTATTTATACTCATTTCATGCATACCATGTATTTATACTCGTCTCATGCATACCATGCATTTATGCTCATCTCATGCATACCATGCATTTATATTCATCTCATGCATACCATGTATTTATATTCATCTCATGCATACCATGCATTTATATTCATCTCATGCATACCATGTATTTATACTTATTTCATGCATACCATGTATTTATATTCATCTCATGCATATCATGCATTTATGCTCATCTCATGCATACCATGTATTTATATTTATTTCATGCATACCATGAATTAATATTCATCTCATGCATACCATGTATTTATACTTATTTCATGCATACCATGTATTTATATTCATCTCATGCATACCATGTATTTATACTCATTTCATGCATACCATGTATTTATACTCATCTCATGTATACCATGTATTGATACTCATCTCATGCATACCATGTATTTATACTCGTCTCATGCATATCATGTATTTATATTCATCTCATGCATACCATGTATTTATACTCATTTAATGCATACCATGTATTTATACTCATTTCATGCATACCATATATTGATACTCATGTCATGCATACCATGTATTTATACTCATTTAATGCATACCATGTATTTATACTCATTTCATGCATACCATGTATTTATACTCATTTCATGCATACCATGTATTTATACTCGTCTCATGCAATCCATGTATTTATACTCATTTCATGCATACCATGTATTTATACTCATCTCATGCATACCATGTATTATTCTCATCTCATGCATACCATGTATTTATACTTATTTCATGCATACCATGTATTTATACTCATCTCATGCATACCATGTATTTATACTCGTCTCATGCATACCATGTATTTATACTCATCTCATGCATACCATGTATTTATACTCATTTGCATATCGTGTATTCAAACTCATTTTATGAATATTGCTTACTTATACTCATTTTATGCATATCGTTTCATGCATATCGTGTATTTATACTCATTTTATGTATATCATGCATTGATACTCAGTCATGTGTATTTATTGTATTGTTACTTATTTCGTGCATATTCTGTATTTATACTCATTTCATGTATATCGTGCATTATTTATACTCATTTCATGCATATAGTGTATTGATACTCAGTTCATATATAGTTAGTGTATTTATACTCATTTCATGCATATCGTGTATTGATACTCAGTTCATATGTATTTAGTGTATTTATACTCATTTGATGCATATAGTGTATTTGTATTTATTTCATGCATATCGTGTATTGATACTCAGTTCATATGTATTTAGTGTATTTATACTCATTTCATGCATATAGTGCATTTGTACTCATTTCATGCATATCGTGTATTATGTTCATTTCATGCATATCAGATATCGATACACAGTTCATGTGTATTTAGTGTAATTATACTCATTTCTTGCGTATCATATATTTATACTCATTTCAAGCAGGGGCCCCGAGTGGCCGAGTGGTCTAAAGCGCTGTCCGTTACGGATCACTGCCATCTCACCTCTGTCTGCGTGTGTTCGAGTCTAGGATTCGGCTAATGTGGATATGTGAGAAAGCTTGCCAGTAGCTTATCGTGGGTCGGTGGTTCTTTCCGGTGATTTCCCGGTTTCTTCCTCCACCATTAATACTGGCCGCCACGAATAGCCTATCGTGTGCTGAAAAATGGCGTTAAGCCCAACAACAAACAAACAAAGAAACATTTCAAGCATGTCGTATATTTATACTCTCTATTCTCTGAAAACTTCGCCATCGATTACTAAATTTAGTATCTTTACGAAACATTCGCAATTTTCAGCGCCGATTTTCAGGTTTTAAGACTTGGCAAAAATTAGCATAGTTCAGCTGTAACTTTTAAAGCTAGCAGTAATAGATTTATACCAACGATAAGACTATTTCCCTTAAGAATCTAAGAAAAAAAGATATCCCAGATCAAATAAATTAGAAAATGTAAGAAAAAACGAAAAATAACTGACACTAATAACAAGCAAAACGCAGCACAGATCTGTCAGGCTCATCTAAAGTGTTATTTAGCTTCTGATATCATTTTTATGCCTCAAATGAGTTGAAATTATCGTCTCAGATGTAAATCCACTTATCTCCCCTATTATTCTTTATTTCATCAAATCAATTATCGACACAGAAGATCTAATTTAGGGACGAAGGAATAATCGACCAAAACAAACTAAAATTTATTTCGCCCGAGAAAATAAAATTCCCTACTGAGACAATCGCACCCCCTTTAACTGAGAATATATATGTCAGTGAGATAACATTGTCGGTATTTAGTTAAAATCACATTACTGTTATTAATTATGGACTAGACTAAAGTTCACCGCGAAAGAATTCAAAACTAATGCCGGTGATCCGATATCTAAAGCGTTATTGCATTGTTTTCTGCCCCCTAGTGAACCTGACTGATACGCGACACAGAAACAAACTTTACAGTACAAAAAAAAAAAAAAAAACAAAACCAAACAACCCAAACCTTTTCTTGGATCGGACTTTGTGATGAAAAATGGCAATTAAACGAAGATGGGAATAAAAACTAACTTTATGATTGAAGTTTAACTGGATTATGGCAACAACAGCGATAATGCAATACAGAGAGAGAGAGAGAGAGAGAGAGAGAGAGAGAGAGAGAGAGAGAGAGAGAGAGAGAGAGAGAGAGAGAGAGAGAGAGAGAGAGAGAGAGAGAGAGAGAGAGAGAGAGAATAACAATCTTTTCAATTGCACTGGATCCAGCAAGGGATCGCTTTCTGTCAGGGATTGATTAAAATCTATATAATATAATGTTCAGAATCAGTATTAAGCTGAAGCAGAATCAGTATCGCAGGCAAAGCGATAATTGCCATTTACTCGCAGACCTGTGTTCGAAACTCCGTAGAGTAAGAATTTAATTTCTCTAACCTGTATGATAGTATTGTTTGTATTAAACTGTATATATATATATATATATATATATATATATATATATATATATATATATATATATATATATATATATATATATTAGAAGAAATCTAAAAAGAATTTGTTCGTCCGTATTTCATTAAGCTGTATTAAATAGAATGAATTTTTAAAAATAATTTGATAGATATGATTCACCTCTTTTCTTGCTACTTACCCTTTACCTCTCCCGTTCGGTCTGACATATAATCATTTTTTACACCTGCTTGCGCCTTGTATACTGAGTTATTCTTCTTGCCTTGTATACTTATTCTTATTGCCTTGTATACAAAGTTATTCTTATTGTCTTGTATACTGAGTTATTCTTATTGCCTTGTATACTGAGTTATTCTTATTGCCTTGTATACTGAGTTTTTCTTATTGCCTGGTATACTGACTTATTCTTATTGCCTTTCATATTGAGTTATTCTTATTGCCTTTCATACTGAGTTATTCGTATTGCCTTGTGTATTGAGTTATTCTTATTGCCTTGTATACTGAGTTATTCTTATTGTCTTGCATACTGAGCTATTCCTATTGCCAAGTATACTGAGTTATTCTTATTGCCTTTCATACTGAGTTATTCTTATTGCCTTGCAAATTGAGTTATTCTTATTGCCTTGTATACTGAGTTATTCTTATTGCCTTGTATACTGAGTTATTCTTCTTGCCTTGTATACTGAGTTATTCTTATTGCCTCGTATACTGAGTTATTCTTATTGCCTTTCATACTGAGTTATTCTTATTGCCTTGCAAACTGAGTTATTCTTATAGCCTTGTATACTGAGGTATTCTTATTGCCTTTCATACTGAGTTATTCTTATTGCCTTGCAAACTGAGTTATTCTTATTGCCTTGTATACTGAGTTATTCTTATTGCCTTGTATACTGAGTTATTCTTCTTGCCTTGTATACTGAGTTATTCTTATTGCCTTGTATACTGAGTTATTCTTATTGCCTTGTATACTGGGTTATTCGTCTTGCCTTGTATACTGAGTTATTCTTATTGCCTTGTATACTGAGTTATTCTTATTGCCTTGCATACTGAGTCATTCTTATTGCCTGGTATACTGAGTTCTTCTTATTGCCTTGTATACTGAGTTATTCTTTTTGCCTTGTATACTGAGTTATTCTTATTGCCTTGCATACTGAGTTTTTGTTATTGCCTTGCATACTGAGTTATTCTTATTGCCTTGTATACTGAGTTATTCTTCTTGCCTTGTATACTGAGTTATTCTTATTGCCTTGTATACTGAGTTATTCTTATTGCCTTGCATACTGAGTTATTCTTATTGCCTTGTATACTGAGTTATTCTTATTGCCTTGTATACTGAGTTATTCTTATTGCCTTTCATACTGAGTTATTCTTCTTGCCTTGTATACTGAGTTATTCTTATTGCCTTGCATACTGAGTTATTCTTATTGCCTTGTGTACTGAGTTATTCTTATTGCCTTTCATACTGAGTTCTTCTTATTGCCTTGCATACTGAGTTATTCTTATTGCCTTTCATACTGAGTTATTCTTATTGCCTTGCATACTGAGTTATTCTTATTGCCTTGCATACTGAGTTATTCTTGTTGCCTTTCATACTGAGTTATTCTTATTGCCTTGCATACTGAGTTATTCTTATTGCCTTGTGTACTGAGTTATTCTTATTGCCTTGCATACTGAGTTATTCTTATTGCCTTGCATACTGAGTTATTCTTATTGCCTTGTATACTGAGTTATTCTTATTGCCTTGTATACTGAGTTATTCTTATTGCCTTGCATACTGAGTTATTCTTATTGCCTTGCATACTGAGTTATTCTTATTGCCTTGTATACTGAGTTATTCTTATTGCCTTGCATACTGAGTTTTTCTTATTGCCTTGCATACTGAGTTTTTCTTATTGCCTGGTATACTGAGTTATTCTTATTGCCTTTCATACTGAGTTATTCTTATTGCCTTGTATACTGAGTTATTCTTATTGCCTTGCATACTGAGTTTTTCTTATTACCTGGTATACTGAATTATTCTTATTGCCTTGCATACTGAGTTATTCTTATTGCCTTTCATACTGAGTTATTCTTATTGCCTTGTATACTGAGTTATTCTTATTGCCTTGCATACTGAGTTATTCTTATTGCCTTGCATACTGAGTTTTTCTTATTGCCTGGTATACTGAGTTATTCTTATTGCCTTTCATACTGAGTTATTCTTATTGCCTTGTATACTGAGTTATTCTTATTGCCTTGCATACTGAGTTTTTCTTATTGCCTGGTATACTGAGTTATTCTTATTGCCTTGCATACTGAGTTATTCTTATTGCCTTTCATACTGAGTTATTCTTATTGCCTTGTATACTGAGTTATTCTTATTGCCTGGTATACTGAGTTATTCTTATTGCCTTGTATACTGAGTTATTCTTATTGCCTGGTATACTGAGATATTCCAATTGCCTTGTTTACTGAGTTATTCTTATTGCCTTGCATACTGAGTTTTTCTTATTGCCTTGTATACTGAGTTATTCTTATTGCCTGGTATACTGGGTTATTCTTATTGCCTGGTATACTGAGTTATTCTTATTGCTTTGTATACTGAGTTATTCTTATTGCCTGGTATACTGAGTTATTCTTATTGCCTTGCTTACTGAGTTATTCTTATTGCCTTTTATACTGAGTTATTCTTATTGCCTTGCATACTGAGTTCTTCTTTTTGCCTTGCATACGGAGTTCTTCTTATTGCCTTGCATACTGAGTTCTTCTTATTGCCTTGCATACTGAGTTATTCTTATTGCCTTGCATACTGAGTTATTCCTCTTGCCTTGTATACTGAGTTATTCTTATTGCCTTGTATACTGAGTTATTCTTATTGCCTTGCATACTGAGTTATTCTTATTGCCTTGTATACTGAGTTATTCTTATTGCCTTGCATACTGAGTTCTTCTTATTGCCTTGCATACTGAGTTATTCTTATTGCCTGGCATACTGAGTTATTCTTATTGCCTCGTATACTGAGTTATTCTTATTGCCTCGTATACTGAGTTATTCTTGTTTCCTGGTATACTGAGTTATTCTTATTGCCTTGCATACTGAGTTATTCTTATTGCCTTGCATACTGAGTTATTCTTATTGCCTTGCACACTGAGTTATTCTTTTTGCTTTGCATACTGAGTTATTCTTATTGCCTTGCATACTAGTTATTCTTATTGCCTTGCATACTGAGTTATTCTTATTGCCTTGTATACTGAGTTATTCTTATTGCCTTGTATACTGAGTTATTCTTATTGCCTTGCATACTGATTTCTTCTTATTGCCTTGCATACTGAGTTCTTCTTATTGCCTTGCATACTGAGTTATTCTTATTGCCTTGTAACTCATGATGCATGAAAATATTTAATCATATTGCAAAGGAAGCTACCGTTTAAACGAAACGTGTCTGCTTGCATGATATTTTTCCAACATAAATTCCACACCTTGTGTAATATACACGCTTAAAATAGTTGATATAGATTATTGACAAATTAGCCGTATCTTTACGTTTTCAATATTTATGTGAAAAAGACAAATTTGTTATCTCTGTGTGCGGATGAATTTGGCAATAAGGTCATATTGATTGTATTTCTTCAGTCATCTTTGGTCATTTAGTATGTTATGATCCACTGTATTTTTATTTATACGTTGATTGAAGATGTCAGGGTTTAAATTCTTCTGTTATTGAATTTTTGAAAACATTGAACCTTATTTTGCAAAGCTTTCAACTTGTGTGTTAAATAAACACGCTTGGTTGTCATCATTAGCCGTATACATTAGCTAGTGGTGTTCGTGCCTCGTTATCTCTGGTTTGTATGAATCTAACACGAGCTATCCTTATGGAAAACTTTAAAGTGACCGCATTTGATTCAGTACCTAAATATGTATATATAGGCAAGATCATAAGTAGGTCAGAAAATAAGTCTTTGAAGCATGATATTGCTTTTGTTGTTGCCGATGATGATAGTGATAATGATGCATGAATACAAACAACAACCCTGACACAAATTTATAAAGTTCGTGCCGAGAAATTGTTAAGTGTCCATTAGAAAGAACATTCAAAGTAACGATCCTTTTTTACTTGAGCAAATATATATATATATATATATATATATATATATATATATATATATATATATATATATATATATATATATATATATATATATATATATATATATATATATATATATTTGTAACCTGCGCTCTCTCTCTCTCTCTCTCTCTCTCTCTCTCTCTCTCTCTCTCTCTCTCTCTCTCTCTCTCTCTCTCTCTCTCTCTCTCTCTCTCTCTCTCTCTCTCAGTAGCTGGAAGCGAACGTTGTATTCTGAGAGAAAGAAAATCCGTTCTGTATTGTCCCTGAACAAAGCAAACTATAAAATAAACCATAAATGCAACAAATAAATCTTTGTTGTATAAAACAGCATTTTTATTAACAAATAAAAATTACTTATTACAAAGAAATCGTTTAATTCTTAATATGGTTTAGTTTATGAAGTGAAACCTTTATTTACCTTTAGCCTTTTTGTGATATTGTAAGCATACATATTTGGTATGTGATCCACGTAATTATGTTAAAAGTATGACATAAACTATGATATATTCCACGTAAAAATGTTAAAAGTGTAGCAAAATCAATGATGTATTCCATGTAATTATGTTAAAAGTGTAACATAAACAATGATGTTATCCACGCAGTTACGTTAAAGGGTAAAATAAATCATGATGTATTAAATATCACAGTCAAGGTCATTTAACACACCCAAATCTACAACACCCCCACTGATGTTTTTTACACATAGGTATACATAGATGAAATATATTTAAGTTCTTTTTATTTTCACGGAATATGCATTATTATGCACTTAAGAGGGAAAAAATGAAGATATCGTTGCATAGGAACGTTCCGGAAAATAATGTGATGGACTTTAGATGCCATTTTATCTTTTTGCATCATTTTCTAGTAATGCTTGCAGGGTACCTCAGTAGTTCACATGGACTATGCTAAACACCCGCCCAGTCCCAGTCCTAGTCCCAGCCCAGCCCAGCCCAGCCCAGCCCAGTTCCAGTCCCAGTCCCAGCCAAGCCCAGCAAAGCTGCTTGGTTATGTCCTTTGTGTCCTTTGGGAAAACAATTAGCTCCCTTTTCCAGATACAGCACATTAATATGCTAACGGTGCCATTAAAACCAGTCAACCAACCAAACAGCCGATCAACCATCTTCCCACACAAATGCCGTTGGTGGAGTCTTGTTACCTTTCTATCTTAATGTTAATGAAAACATAATATCTTTCAGTATGTGTAATGCCATCTGAAAACTGTCAAAAAGTTTAACACTGATAACACGAGATTTGTTTTGTGAATCTTTCATTTCTGAGTCTCGAGTTTACAAGAAAATCATCTCTCGCTATCAGAGAAAGGATTATTGATGCACTGAAATAGTTTTTAAGTGTTTTAATATAGATTTGTTTCAGGGAAACGTTTATTATACTCGGTTGTATATTTTCATACAGAAGCCAGCCTAATGTGCTGACCCGTGATAACAACACTTTTACTTCGAATTTAGGACGTTTATTCGTCGTGGAGATTCCATTTATTCAAAGAAGGCTATAGTGTTCTTTATTCAGCTCTTTTAGAAGACATATCAGACACACAGACACAGGCACGTAATACTCATCCCTTTTCGTCTGAAATTGTTTACGTACATTTAAACGTTCAAACTGACACCAATATACGCTTTCTCTAATGAGCTAGTCAAATTGTCATCAACAGTTTTCCAGTTGAAAATCCAAAATACGTAAAGATTATTTGGAACAGAGTATATATCATTCACACGCATATAAATAAACCGCTACTAAGTGGATGAAAACCTCTTCCGCAAAACAAAAAATCATTTTTGACTTTGATGAAATTTGCAGGATTTCATTTTAGACAAAAGGAAGGAAAAAGTAATGAAAATCAAAGAGACAGTAAGGAATGTAGATTTGCGAAGTTGTTTATAGTACACAACCTTTTAGATTCCTACAGCATTTAGTTTTAATCAGCATTTTCCTTATCATATTATGTCATCATCGGTGTCTGTAAAAAAATCTCAAGTGATGGTTATGTGAACTGATAAGCTAAAATATGGATGACACAGTAAAATACGGAAGGCCTGATTTTAATGAATTTTCAATAATTATTTATATTTATATTATTTATTTAAATTATTTATGTCTCTTTTTTAATATATTATACACCGCTGGAAATATTTCAAATTGAAGGTTTTAAAAATTCAAACTTGTATGGCCTTAGTATTAATATTGGAAAAATAAAGATGGTTTGGATCGGAAGTAAAATTATTAGTAATATAAAATATTGTCCAGATTATAAAACTAACTTGGGAATGTACTGACTTTGTTGTCTTTGGTGTTAAGTCTTCAATATTTTGGAATATAAAACTAACTTGGGAATGTACTGACTTTGTTGTCTTTGGTGTTAAGTCTTCAATATTTTGGAATATAAAACTAACTTGTGAATGTACTGACTTTGTTGTCTTTGGTGTTAAGTCTTCAATATTTTGGAATATAAAACTAACTTGTGAATGTACTGACTTCGTTGTCTTTGGTGTTAAGTCTTCAATATCTTGGAATATAAAACTAACTTGGGAATGTACTGACTTTGTTGTCTTTGGTGTTAAGTCTTCAATATCTTGGAATATAAAACTAACTTGGGAATGTACTGACTTTATTGTCTTTGGTGTTAAGTCTTCAATATTTTGGAAACAATTACATCTCTTAATTACCCATCTAATATTTTAGAAATTAAAAACCTGCTTATTAGTTTTAATAAAAGGCTTTTGAAATATTAAGACAAGTATTAGCAATAAAGAGTTTGACTTTCTCCAGAACTAATCATCTTTTATTGTCATTACGGAAATCATCTACAAAGAATTTTAGTAAACTAAATACTTTCACCAGTTTCATGACATGAGTCAAAGGACAAATTTAAAAAAAAATAAATTGTTTTAAAGGATTTTCTTGAGGGAGGATTAAACATGTTAAATATGTTTAATATTTTGAAAGCTATGAGACAATCTTGTCGGAGTAGTCGGGGCGGAAACATATGTTACATTTTTGGTATCAAAAGCTGATAATTGCTTTTTATTTAAGATAGATTTTATTAAGTCAATTAAAACAATACTCCAAATTTTTCTGGTTTCTGAAGCATTTATTTTTAAAACTAACTTTAAAACTATCTAGATTATTGTGAATGTCCACAGTGGAACAGTTAATGGAAACCCAGATATGGTTAAATCCTTATGCTACAATGAATGGACAAAGTGTTTCCTTTAAAAAATAATTTAAAAAAGGCATTTGATCTGTGAATGTTTTTTTGTCAACGCAAATGGTTACTGCTTACATTTTGATAATTTTAAAAATAAGTTTTCTATTCATATTAATTTCTTATATTTTCAGAGCATTCTCACGGAGATAAAGTCATTCAAAAATAAATTCAAAATCAATTATGATCCAATTTACACCAGACTTCTATAAATACTGTTGTATATATTATTATTGACAATAACACGGATGTACATGTATATATGAAAATTTGCTTGAAAACCATGAAATACAACGACTTGAAGGAAGTGGAATTCTGAATCTAGTGTGCTAGAAGAAAAAACATTGGCAATCATGTTTCTTAATACCACATAAAAATACAAAATGTCCAAACCTTAGATGGTTACAGTTTAAAATAGTACACAAACTTTTTGGCTACGAATATGTTTCGCAAGAGAATTAGCATTATATCTATTGAGCTCTTTTCGTGTTGTATGTTGCGTACTCAGGCAATATTTCACATCCTTTGGGACTGGTAATAACAAACGCTTTATTTTATATGGTACACTAGAATGGATGAAAGTAAATGTTGTCACTTATAATTTGTTGTTGTTGTTGTTGTTGTTGTTGTTGGGCTTAACGCCATTTTTCAGCACACTATAGGCTATTTATGGCGGCCAGTATTAATGGTGGAGGAAAAAACCGGGAAATCACCGGAAAGAACCACCGACCCACGATAAGCTACTGGCAAGCTTTCTCACATATCCACATTCGCCGAATCCACGCAGACAGAGGTGAGATGGCAGTGATCCGTAACGGACAGCGCTTTAGACCACTCGGCCACTCGGAGCCCCCTTATAATTTGTAATTTTAAAAATAGACATATCTTAGGAATTAGAGCTATAATGAACTTAATAATTCTATTGGTGATGCGTGCTTAGTCGTGATGGTATATGGGTTGGTGCGTTCTGGCAAGGCGATGGGTGCCATTTACTCGCGGACCTGGGTTCGAAACTGCGTAGAGTACGAATTTAATTTATCTATACTGTATGATAGTATTGTTTATATTAAACTATTATTTCTGCCCACTACTATCAAGATTCTACTACAGAATCCAGGGAAAGCACAGTTTGTTCTGTCTGGTATATATTTATAATTATTTGTAATACAAAAATCCTATATACCTTGATTTCTTTCATAGGAATCTGGAACGCCTGTGTATATGTATGAGAATTAATTACTAGGTCGTCATGCGAGTGTGTCTGCTACGCACGAGCTTATATAACAACGATTCAGTGCCATCATTTTTTAGTGATGCGTGCTTAGTCGTGACAGTATATGGGTTGGTGCGTGCAGGCAAGGCGATGGGTGCCATTTACTCACGGACCTGGGTTCGAAACTCCGTAGAGTACAAATTTAATTTCTCTAACCTGTATGATAGTATTGTTTGTATTAATATATATATATATATATATATATATATATATATATATATATATATATATATATATATATATATATATATATATATATATATATATATATAAAGAATACAAATCATATGGCGAATAACAACCCTTTCAAGCGTACTGGATCCACCAAGGGATCACGTGTGTCAGGGATTGATTAAAATAGATGCAATAAACTGACGACGAACAATACGAAACTAGTAACTAACTAGCCTAAGCGCTTTCAACTCTTAATGAGTCTTTTTCAAAGCCAAATACAAAACATTTGCCTTTGAAAAAGACTCATTAAGAGTCGAAAGCGCTTAGGCTAGTTAGTTACTAGTTTCGTACTGTTCGTCGTCAGTTTATTGCATATATATATATATATATATATATATATATATATATATATATATATATATATATATATATATATATATATATATATATATATATATATATATAAAAGATTCGAACCTGCATCTCAAATGTATTGCATTGGATTCGAACCTGCATCTCAATTGTATTGTATTACCTTACGTTGCGTTGCATTGTAATATATTGTATTTTGTCTGTACTGTACTAATGTATTATATTATTTATTGTATTGCACTGGATACATTATAGTATCGTAGGGTATGGTATTATACTGTATTGTATAATATTGCATTCGAAATGTACCAGTGTATTGTATAATAATGTATTGATTAGTTAGACAATTGTATTATAAATAATTTTTTTTTTAAATTATAAATTTAAGGATAAAATAACGAAGTTCATATTTATTATCGTGTCAAAATCATATCATTATTATTAATGTGACAGGCTTAAGTTTGCGATCAAAGAATTTTTACCTAATACCTTTTGAAATCCGTTGATAATCACTCGATGACCTTATGTCATCTCGACTACAACATGGTATGCAAACGATGACTCGGCCAGAATTTCAAAAATGAAAGTTAGCGTTAACCAAATATTTTTATAAGCAATTTTAATATGTACGTTTTCACCTTGTTTTCTGGAAACGGCCTATTTTCAAATGTTGAAAAGTTGAAACAGAGATCGACGAAGCATTTAAATTAATTTTTTAAAAAAAATCTTTTTCTGAATGGATATTTTTATACTAGGAATCATGATGTGGTATTCTACAAATGTTCTTGTACATTACTTGCCCTTGTTCTACGTCTTTTACACTGCACTATAAACATCGATTATTCGAACCTATTGTGAGAGTTGGAGTAAGTTCAGATTATTCTTTTTTCGGAAAGCTAACAACCGTCCTTTTAAATAATGGTGCCATTTGGAATAATTTCTCTTGCTTTTTTTTTTTTTACAAGAATCAATCATAATTTTTCTCTTCCTAACTCATTATATCGGTTTTTGCCTCTGCGAAAATATTTTAATTTTTAATACTTAATTTATTAATTTTTTTCATCTTTACTGAATCTATCGAACTGGCAAATATTTTAAAATAGATTACTACATAAACCACTCCAACACGTTCGTTCTATTTCTGGAGGAAAATGCAAATATGTGCTTGTGGATATGTGCATATTGTCATATTTGTTATAGTGATTGCTTTATCCAATAATGTATGGTTACCTATAGTGACAAATGTGTACATGCGATCTCGTCGTTGGTGTTGAAAACTCAGCCTCCATTTTCCTTTCGCTTAAAATGAATTAGGTTATGCAAGAAATATAGTTACGGACTAGAGGTCAGTCATGCACAATCGATAAAACCACTAGAGAGGTCACAGTAATGTAAAATCGATAAGGTCACTAGAGAGGTCAAAGTCAGCAATCTGGATGAAATCGGATATCCACTGTCTACGTGACGATCTGACAGCGACCGCTTAGGGGTCATGTTTTGGCGACCTATGTTATGACCATACTCACTAATTTTATCAGCCAATCAGATGAAGCCTTATATATTCGCGTTTGGGAGACAGAGCAGTAGCTGAAACACATCACTGTGTGCCTATCAATTTGATTTCCTTTCAAATTTCTGAAGTTACATTTCCAATGGCTAACCCAAAGGTCACCAGAACATGTCCCCTCAGCGGTTGATGTCGGATCTTCACCCAGGACAGTATATATGTGATTATAATCAGTTTGGTTTAATCAAATGCAGTACCGGATTTACCATTGTGCTTAAAAACAGGGTCCATGTTGACCAAGAGACTCATCTTCTCGCCAAAAATAAAATTTTACGACCAAGTAAGGGGCCTCATACCTTAAATAGCACATAATCTCATTTGTCCTAAGTCCGGCACTGATCACACGCTGTTATAATTAGTCATAAATCAGCCTGCTTAGGCAATTACTTCTCTAAATTAATTTTATTATTATTATTATTATTATTATTATTATTATTATTATTATTATTATTATTATTATTATTATTATTATTATTATTATTATTATTATTATTATTATTATATGATTGGTGTTTGTATTGTTAGCAGTATTACTAGTAATATGTGTGGAAATACTACGACTACTGCAACTAATAATAATAATAATAATAATAATAATAATAATAATAATAATAATAATAATAATAATAATAACAGCAATAATAATAATAATAATAATAATAATAATAATAATAATAATAATAATAATAATAATAATAATAATAATAATAATAATAATAATAATAATAATAATAATAATAATGTAGAAGTAGTTCACGAAATATTTTGATGAATGAGCCAGACTTGAAATTACCCTAGAAAGTAGAAAGAGTAAAAGATTGCCTCTTTGTGAAAATAAAGGACTGCAATTGGCAGGCTATATTTTATCATTTGTGAAAGAAATCCCCTATCTTTTTTATTACCGAGTCTAGAAATTTCATTTCATATGCACTTCGACTGGGTCTTTTCCAGACTGGGCCCTTATTTATCAACTAAAGGGACATAACTGAATATCCCGCTGAGTAATAACGGTTGGAGAGTTTAGTGAGGAGTTTATTTTGAATGTGTCATTCTTGGCCACGGACTGGGTAGGACAACTAGGACATAATTCCGGGGGCTCACAACGGTCTGGGGGCCCACCAGCGTTACAATTTCTAATTTATAGGGGCCTACTGGAGAAATTTTCTTAGGGCCCACAAATCCTGTCGGTGTCCCTTGTGTCTCTTATTTTTATTAATTCACTTTCAAAGTTTGCAGTCTTGTTACT